>CAAKHF010010951.1:0-10341 GCA_901007745.1 Hippocampus kuda
AGACAGATTGAATGGGGTCTGGCACGCCTGTGACCCTTGTAAGGATAATGTGATCAGAAAATGGATAATAATAATAATAATAATAATAATGCATCAGATTAACCAGACACTCAAAGCGTTCACAACGGCTACCTTAATGTTTGACCTTTATTAATGTTAAAAATCTGTTTGAGAGTGTGGTGAACTTATCTTTACACTTGTATCACTGTAAGGAAGTCTCAGCTCAACTGTACTTATAGGAAGGTTCAAAAAATGAGTTTGAGGGTGTGGTTGAATTATTTCATATAAAGCAAATTGACATTTCCTGCCCTTCAACATCAAGTGTTTCCTTAAAGCAATGCGAGTGTGTCCAAAGGTTCGCCGGTGAACAAATAAACGTGTTACCCATTGACTTTATTATTCCGATTGCAGAGTCGCAGCCTAAAATCGATCGACTGGCAGCATGCGTTTCGACACGTCACTCATCCTCTTGGTCTTATCTTGCCTCAGTCTGGCAATGGCACAAGGTGAGGAAAAAAAACAACAACACGCCAGCTGTTTATTGTTATTTTATTACGGTGTCACGCAACATACCACAGGAGATAATGTGAAGGTTAATGAGGGTTTTTGTTTATTGCCCGTGTGGGGCGAAGGGAGGACATGTTTGATCCTCATGGAGCCTTCATTACACCGACTGGAATCCACTTGTGGATTAGGACTCAGTAGTAAATGGTAAACTGGGTGTCACTTAAATAGCGCTTTTCTACTCAAAGTGCTTTACGCCGTTACCTCATTAATCTACTGATGACGCAGCATCAGGAGCAACGACTACTTTTCTGATTTTAAATCTTGTTTTACAAGCCGTTCGCTGTCCTTTGTTGATCCAACGCATGTTCCTTTTTCGTTGCTTCAGTGTCGTACGACGACTGCTGCCTGACGTACGTGAAAGAGCTCGGCAAGAGGACGCAGGCGCGTGCGGTCAAGTACAGAATTCAGGAGACGGACGGAGGCTGCAACATCCGCGCTGTCATGTGAGCACACCCTTGCGCAAACGTGCGCATGTTCCCAATGTAGCCATCCGTTTTCCATTCCGCTTAGGCTCATTGGGTAAAAGTACTGGGGGGGAAAACAAATCAACCTCCCAAAAAATTGTAACCAAAAAAAAAAAAAGCAAAAAATTATTTAGAAAAGTTTCCATTCAGGAAAAAAATTCTTATTACACACATTTTGGGGCGGTTGTCAAATAGCGAAAATGCTCACCGAAGAAATCTGAGGCATACTTCAGACGCATGTTTCCCGCCTCACTCCCCACCCCTGCAGGAAATACTGTATTATCAAAATTCAAAAAAGTGTAGACCGTCCACTGAATTCCTTCTTGGGTCTCGTCCTTGCAGCTTCACCATGTGGAAAGGCCGCGTGTACTGTTGCGACCCGCAAGAGACGTGGGTGCAGGAGCTGATGGCCAACATCGACAAGAAAGCCGTCAAACACGTCAAGAAGACCGCCCCAAAGGTCTTTTATTTTTTTCACTTTTCTCATTATTTATTTTATGGAATGCATCGTAAAACTGAGCTTTGTTCATTTTTTTACAGCGCCAGAAGAGTCGCTTGATCAGCTGATTGAGACCTCACCCTCCCGGAGAAAAAGGCAATCGACGTTTTTACTTTCACTGTTGACTTTTTTTGCATTCACTGGACTTTTTATTGTGACGACGCGTGACCATGACGTGACGAAACAGTGTTTACGTGCAAATGGAAACCATAAAATGTGAATCTGAACCGTGTGTAGCACGAGCGCTTGCTTAAACATTGTGACAATAAAACTGCTTAGCCACTCAAACTCGTTGTGGTTTATGTTCATGTGTATTTACTGAGTTATAAGGTTGGCGAAGGATACTGTTGTGTTATCTGTCCACATGTTTTACTCCACCGCTTGTGTTCAGTCGCAGCTATCAACGCTAACCATTAGCATGCCACTGTCATGCTAACCGTTAGCATGCCAGTGGCATTTTGAATTGTTGGTTCGTTACTTCTAAATCCGTAACGTGTAATTCTCTTTGTTTTATGTTCAGTGTGAAAGTACATTTTCAAGTGAGAGTGGCAGTTTGAAGCCTCTTTTTTTCCATGAATTGTTCACTATTTGCCAAATTGCTGCTTACTGTCAAGTTGAATTGAGCTCACCGTCACCAGAAATCGCTTGTACCTCAAGGCTGCGACCTCTTGAAAAGCTCATAAGTCCAGTCACCCTTGCCATTATGTTCATATTCTAATTCAAAATCCACACCTGTGGGTGGAGCCCAGGATCATGAAATCAATTCTTTGCTTCAGCTTCCTTGAATTTTGTGTATTTATTTGATTCCAATCTCACAGGCGCTAACTTATAGCCTGTCAAATAAACACTGCACTAAATGAAAACTGAAAAGCATGCGGTGCTTACATGACGATACAAACCGCAGAGGTGCGTTTGTCCAGTCGCTTGAGTCTGTTGCGCGTCTCCGTCATGCACACGTAGCCGTAGCCCATCGCTTCCGCCGACGTCCTCCGCTGGACTCGGTGCAGCAGGATGCGGTAGGCGCCAGTGACGGGGCTCCTCAGGCCGGGCCCGTTGTCCAGGAGGTGGCGCTCCGTGACACCCAGCTCCTCCAACGCCGCTTTGACGCTCAGGTCGTCAGAACCGAGCGCGGCGGGCGGCCCGGAGAGGTGCGCGGGCGTCGGTTGGCAAGCAAGGTACGCTTGCGGATAGTCGACACCCCTCAACCACTTGCAGGACATGATCTTCGTCACGCTGAGGCGGTCGGCGGGGACGGGTCTCAGCAGGCCCCGGATGACCTCCCCGCAGGGGGCTGGAACGTAGGAGGGGATGCTGTAGGAGCCCTGCAGGATGCAGCGCCTCAGCCTGCCCGTGTTGGCGGCTGTGAAGGGCATGGTGGCGGTGGTCATGAAGTAGAGGAGGACGCCGAGCGCCCACATGTCCACGTGGCGGCCCACGTAACCCGAGCGCCCAAAGAGTTCGGGCGCGGCGTAAGGCAGGGAACCGCAGAGCACGTGTAGCACGTCGTCGGGGCGGCACGACGTGCTGAAACCGAAGTCGCCCACTTTGACGCAGCAGGTGCTGGTGAAGAACACGTTCTCCGCCTTCACGTCTCGGTGCACGATGTTGCTGTCGTGCTGCCGCAAGAGGAAATGAGGTCAGGGATCACAAAGAAGAGTTCAGAAGTGCAGCCAAAGTCACCCTCCCACCCCAAAAAAAATTTTAATGACTAAAAAATGTTTATGATGATTGTATTGTTATTATTATTATTATTACTGCAATTATTTATTAAAGCAAACCAATAAAACACAAACGTAATAAAAACTACAGTAATACAAAACCCTAAATAGGAATCATAAAACCACACCAGATCGAGATAAATATGATATATAGTATGAACAGCGCCAGAAGGGGGAAAATACCAAATGAGATGAAAAAAATATGAATTTCATCAATATAAAATCATACCAAACAAAATTAAGAAACGATTTACTGAAAATCTAAATACAAAATGATAAACGTTCTTACAACAGCAGCAGCAACAATGATGATAATAATTTTAAAAATTATTTTTATTATAATAATAATTATAATAATTATTTTTATAATATAAATTATTTTATAATAATAATAATAAATTATTATTATTATTATTATTACAAAACTGATTAGAAAGTAAGGAAAAAATAGACTCAAAACCCCCGATTTTTAATACAAGAATTATGATAAATAGTAAGACAAAAACATTTTTAAGAAATGTGTGAAGTCATCATAATGTTAATGTAAATACTCATTAAAAAGTCATTTTTAAAGATACTCGGAAAAGCATCCTGAGCAGACAAAAAAAAAAAACTGAATACAAATAATGTTCATAAAAACAAAATATGGTGGGAAAATACCTTCATAATTGTGTAGTCTTTATAGGACCCCACTCAGAAATCATTTCTTTAGCTTTCGCTATATTGTTGATACATGAGTACAACTAACTTTTTAGATCACTTTAATTTAACCGTTTCCCAATCTTCATTCCCTTTCTTTGCTGACTGACAGAGAGAAATCACATATACTGAATACGTACGCTCATCACCTTATCAAGAAAAAAACGATTTTTTCTTCATTTCTCGCGCATGTTGGAGGTTGCGCGTCGACACTCACCATGTACTTGACAGCGGCCAGCAGCTGAGCAAACACCAGCTTGCTCTCCAGGTCGGAGAGGCGGCCCCGAGTGCAGATGTGGGAGAACAGCTCCCCGCCGCTGGCGTACTCCATGACCAGGTACAAGCGCTTGTAGGTCTCCACCACCTCGTACAGGCGAACGATGTTCGGGTGGGCCAGCTTCTCCATGCATGAGATCTCCGAGGTGAAGAGTGCCTGCGAGTGCTTGTCCAGGCGTGCCTTATCCAAGACTTTCACCGCCACTCTCTCTGTGACAGAAGAAATCACGGCAAAAAGGACATTCCAGGGATCAAGACAACCAATGCCTAAATTTAGCGAAGCCTGACTCACCTTTGGTCAAGTCGTGTATACCCAGTCGGACATGAGAGAAGTTCCCGGATCCAATCTCCCCTCTGAGCTCATAGAAGCCCACCCGCCGTCCAAATGTGAGCTCATCCATCACCCTTTCTGAGTGGTTCAGGTCGTAGGACGCCTTGGAGAACGTCGTGTGCCGCGCGGCCTCCTGCTCGACTTTGATCTCCTTCCTATCCGACTTTTGGTTCGTCTCTGCCGTGTTGCGTGATGCCCGTTTGAACACCTTCTCTGGGTGTTGTCTGGGGCGACCCCCTAAAAAGAAGAGGAGGAGTGGGACATACAGTTGAACCTACAAAACACAAATTCGTCACTTCACACGCACTTACATTTTTTTATGTTCTTCTTGTTGCGCTCTGTGTGGCTCTTATTGTTCAAATACATGACTACAACCCCTTACAGGAGTTAGGTCGCAGAGGAGTTGATATAAAAGCGTCCACATGCGTGAGACAGCAGTCTCAGGTGACCGTTTCCCATATCTCGCTGCTGCTGTCGCGGGTCGCCGTCCACCGATGCTGTGCCGGGATCATATAGTGGCCCGTAATGTCCCAAGGGCTGTAATCCGGGCTCCTCCCACCCAGACGGGCTTTGCCGAAGCTTCCAAACATGAATGCGAGAGCCTGTAAAACACAACGGTGGGATTATCCATTATCCTTTTGTCTTTAAGATGCGCTGCAAGTGACTGCAAGCAGACTGACAGTAAGAGTTGCTCCTAATTACGTTTAATTGGTCAATTTTCACTGTGGAAAATGCCACCTTAAATTAATACAATCCCGGTGGCATTTTAACACATCTTTATCTTTCGACAGCACTTATATTTAATCCTTTTACGACAGTGGACAGTTTATCATTTTATCAGGTTACAGGGAGCATGAAAGGGTTAAGTGCCTTATTTTTGATGACTTATAATCATCTTCATCTTAAAAATATTTTAACAGGAGCCCCGTCACAGACGCACAGTCACTGGCGCAAGGCGGTCTCCAATTGTCACATGCAAGGCCGACGACATCATCCACAAGGGGAGATCTTGCGGGTTAATCCGCCAATCCCATGAACAGACCATAGCGTGCGTATTTCTGCTTCTATACTCTTCAGGTTATAATTCTATTTATTTACATAATTTTAAGTCACTATAGCATTAAAATGTTTTTCTCCTAAATTTACACAAAGGGAACCGCTTAATATTCCGAACTTCAACTGCTCAGCAAGTCATTTATTTGCTCATCGACTCCATTGACTTCTTCCGTTATGTCGCATGAATAGAATTTCAAGAAAGTGTCCTTCCTAGTCCAACTCGTAACCCAGTCACAATCGTGACACAGTGACCCAGACACAAGACGACATAACACCAGACAGACACACAACCTGACTCCAGACAGTCTACATGTCACTGGACTGCAAAAACCTGATCACCTCTAAGCTTCGTACATGTTGCCGGTGGATAATCCAATCATCTCCAGCCTGGTGAGCATGTCGGCACGTGATGATGACACTGCAAGTTCGTGCAGATTTGAACATCATAATTCACAATGACACTAACGCGCGGGCCTCGACAATGGAGTCCCCAGAAGGAGCCCCCCCCCACCCCCCTCCCCGGCCCCCAAAGCACTACTTCCAAGAATCGAGGAAGATTGGGTACAGTATAGCTAGTACTGACAACTTTACATTGAGAATCACTTCTTTTTTTTTTATGTATTAAATTTTAATTATTCAAAATATAGCATGATAGCATACATGACAGTGCCCCACAAAATTTGCATCGCAACAAGGCCAGGAAGGAGTATACGAGCAATTTTGTTGCAAAGCTGTTCCTGTTATATGGCTCAAATTTGATTCCATTGGCGATTCTCCTGAGGCGGACAGTGTCCTTCAACACTACAGTACATGCGATTTGTAACCCATGTGTTTTTTGAGCCCAAAAGCAAATGCATCATTTCCAGTGTGGAAAATAAGGAATGCTGTGACATAAAATACATCATCTTCCAGTGTGCTGCTCTGCTGAAAAAAAAAAAAGGCCCCAGCTCTTTGGACCATTTGTTGCCGCGCTGAATAAACACAAAGGTGCTGGAGGCGGTCCGGGAAGGTGAGGCCGAGGCGCTGATCCTGGCCTGCTTTTTGTTTTAAGTCAGAGGTGCTAAATACCTCCCCCGCTGAGATAAAAGATGATTAATGCCTCGGATTGACACGTTTAATGGCCGCGGGGTGACTTGAGCCACTTCATTAGGCTGAGCCGGGGCCGTGGTCGACACACACGCGGGGCCAGAAAAGCGAACGCTGGCCTTGTTTTCGGGAGGTTCACCTTTGAAGTGGCTTGCGGGACAACTAGCATCCTCTACAAAAGCATGGAAATTGGATTAGCTCTCACTTGCTTCTTTTGACTCCGCAGCAGTGACATTTAAGGCCGAAGCTCGTATAAATAACAGACGCGTTGGTGGGGCGAGAGGGACACTCTGGGTCTGGCGAGCCAAGGAGCAGTATGAGGGAAGTGAGAGCCATGCATGTATCCCGTCAATGCCTCTTTCTGCTGTGCACACTCCACATGACATGTAAGTACTACTGGTTTGCTTTGTGGAGTATTCCTAAATCCCTCCTTTACTTGTTCGGCCATATGCATCTGCATTATTTGCGAGTAGGATTTGCAGAATATGGCAGTTGATCACTATTTGATTGGACTGAAAATAATCTCTTTGGATACAAATAGGAACGAGGCAGACCTATGTATCAATTCATGAATCTGCACCTTTTCGCTTGTGAGCAGGAGCCGACAGGAAGTTGTCGACCAAATTACAAATTACATTGTCACTTCCTGTACTGTTTTTGTTGTGTGTACACACACACATAATATGTGTGTGTGTGTGTGTGTGTATATATATATATATATATATATATATATATATATATATATATATATATATATATATATATATATATATATATATATATATATATAATATAATATATATATATATATATATATCCCATTACACACACACACACACACACACACACACTGCACACACTGTACATGCCCACACAAAAACCAATATAGATACTTACATACATGGTTAAGTGGTATTGTTAAGTTGTGTTGTTGTTTGCAGTGGCGACGGTGCTCAACAAACACATGGACCACCGTAATCTGTTCACGCAAAGGGTGTGTTGCAGGCGACAGAATCACTTCGTCTACATCGGTCAAGGTAAAGCCTGTGGCATCGTTCGCCACACGTCCTTATTCGAAACCAGTGGCTCTCAAATGGGGGGTACGTGAAGGCAATGCAGGGCGTACGTGAGATTTTGAAATATATTTAAAAGGTAACATCCATGCAAGAATGTTTTACGAATAATTATTAAATGATGTTAATTTCTCAGGAAATTACAAAATGAATGTTATTTTCAGTCGGTTATTCGATTTCATTCCCCTAAAAACCAAAAGTCTCCCCCCATATCAAAATGGTTCAACCCAATCTGTCAGGCACCACCTTGCATCACCTGTCAATCACTCGAAAAGTTTAAGATTAAATTCATGATTTCTTTTTGAAAATATGATCTATATAACTTTATTATAAGCACAAAAGACGACACTTTATGTTGATCATTTTTACGTGCACAAATATTTATAATTCTTTTTTTTCTTTCACCCAGTTTAGAGGCCACTATAAAAATGGAGTGCCAAAGTACCATTTCTAAACTTGATGTAAAATCAGATTTTTTTTTTTGTTTGTTTTTTGATTGCAGACATCTCAGGCAGTCCCATTAGTGTGGATGTCGGCATGTGCAGGCCGAACTGCGGAGGGGCAGCGGCCAGGCCACCTCACGCGGCAGGAGCGCGGGACCTTGCGCAACATGCATCCATGCTGGAGTTCCTCAGAAGCAAAAAAGTAGGTGCAGTAACTACAAACCACCACATGTGGGCGCTATGCATAGCCTTGTGACCTCCAGATGGTCTTGTTTGGGCCAATGTCATACTCTGACCTCAAATCCGAAGCAGCTGAGGATGCGCGGACCAGTCGCAGCGGAAATCGTAAAGCCCCGGAAAACGTTACTGTCCTCATGTGGCACGAACCACGCGTGCCAGCCGACGGGCCTGCGCGTGGACCGGGTGCTCCTGTTTGAGGGCCCCCGCGAAGTGGAGGTGATACAGGAGTGCCACTGTGAGATCCAGCCGGCTCAGTGCATGCGCGTGCCCTCGCTGAGGACCTTCTACTCGGAGACGCCCTATGAGAGCGTCGTGGACGTGGGCGGGTGCTCGCAGTCCAAGGGCGCGCCAGGTAGTTAATTTCATTGAAGCCTTTAAAGTTTTCATTTTGTTCCTTTTTTTGTTTTTTTTCGTAATTCATGATGGATTTTTTTTTTCAATTCTAATTTGCTTTAAATATTTTGGGAGTGCTTGATAAGCAAAACCTATATGTCCATAAACCAAAATATTGAGGCAATGGGTTTGATAATTTCAAGGATTGATGTGGGGAATTAGTCGAATTTTGGTGAGGATTGACATCAGTTTTCTCAACGGTCCCGTTCGCAGCTCTTCAGACGTTTGCCATTGACATTTGCAAACATTTTATGAAGTCTCGACAAAGCAACGTTAACAAGCAATTCGGGACTTAGTGCCATATAGTACATTTTCATTTACTATTAATTTGATATGATTAGGCTGAAATGTAACGATTTTTTTTCCTACAATCTATTAATGTGTCTTTTTTTTAAATTAATCCATGAATCAGGTGCTTAAAAATTCCACCCGTTTATCGATTTGTTCAAAGTAACTGGATTATGATTCAGTTACTGATTCAGTCACATGTCCGAAAATAGGAAAACGTTTTGATCGTTGTTTTCCAAAGTCAAAGTAAATATCTGTCAATGTTTCATTGTGATGAAGCATCAGGAGAAGTTGTCTGCTTTAATGCAGGATTACAGAATATTTACGACTGAGAGACTGAATTGCAAAAAAAAAACATACAAAAAAAACGATGTAAAACAAGGTTTCTGAACGATTAATCAATTATCAAAAGAGCTGTTGCTTCATTTGAATATTGATATTGAACTAAATCAAAGAATTCTCCCTCCAAATGTTTTCATTGTTACCGACTACCCTTCAGGTTCAGGTTGACGCTTTATTTTCATTTTAAAAGATTAACATATGAAAGCATGGTCCAATTTCTTTTGTGCATGTCAATCAAAGTTTTTCAGTGCTAATGCTAATTTTTTGGGGGGAGGGGGCGATTATTAATCAGACCTGTTCAAATGCAACGCCATGCGACTTTCTCCACAGAGGGATTCTCCTGTGTGCCCACCAAATTCGACTCGGCCCTGGTGGAGACCCCCAACAAAGTGGACATGATCCAGACGGTGGTGGTCTGCGAGCTGAAGGAGAGCTGCTATCGGGTCCCTTACGTGGAGTACTACTACGAAATCGTGCAGCACGACGACGGCGTCAAGGAGGAGAGACTCAGGGTACGCTTAGAATGAGAATGACACAGAGATGCTCGGCCTTACCGGGGAAAACCTTTCCTTCCATTTTCATAGTGTTAGCACATGCAAAGCGGCCTCGTTTGTAATTCTGCTTTCACAAGTTGAGAGGAAACGCTGCTCTTGTGTGAGCTAGACACTAATGAAGTACTTTTATTCATGTTGGCCTGCGTGTGGCAGACAGCACCTTCGTCGGCTTCCTGACTTCCTCTCACTTATTCGCACCACAACCACAAGCTGGGGGACTGGACCTTGTCTATGTGGACAGGACAATAACAGGACAAATACTGATTTCATGTGACTTTTCTGTTCGGGGAGAAGGAGCAGTGGGGGGGGGGG
>CAAKHF010010951.1:10361-29664 GCA_901007745.1 Hippocampus kuda
GGGGGTGGGGGGGGGGGCATAATTAGGGATGGACCAAGGTGATCGGACAGTGATGGCCAAGGCAATTCTAAAGTTGTTCAGATCTGACTCGCCGCATCATTTTATGAGGCCGGCAAAAGTAAGTTATGTGCATCAACTGAATTTAAATCTTACAAGTATATGAAATAAAGGAAACTCCTGAATAAACAAGTGTAAATGTTAATGCAAATGAAGGGATTCAACACCCTTTAAAATACTTTTAAATTCAAAATCTGACCCGTGAAAAACGTCTGCCCCACCCCCAAAAAAATCTAGACTTGACTGATAAGAGTAGTCATTTTAAAATAAATTAAAAGAAAGGAATATCCATCCCTGTTCTCGGCAATGCCACTGCATATGTAAACCGACTATTCATAATTGTAAGCGTTGTCCTCATGGATAAGAAGCTTTGTGTGTTTGTGTGTGTGTGGGGGGGGGGGAGTTGGGGGATTGTTGGGGGTCTGTTGTGGGGTGGTCTGGGCTCAGCAGTGAAGGTGCGAGCGTGGAGGACAAACACAAATGGGCCCCTGCAGGTGTCAAATCAAAGCGGCGGGCCACGCTAAACGACGTTGTCAATATTTGTGAGCTGACGGCCCGTCTGTGTGTTGCTAATGCCCCGCAGGAAGTGGACGTTGGCAGATGTATGGGAGGCTGCACCGCAGGAAACCGATGCCTTCTCAGGTACGTACGAACACAGCTGCCACAGACACGCACGCCCACGTCCACGCCAATGGCCATCACTTCACAATTGCTTGTGACCTCTGACACCCTCTCCAGCCGACTCTTTTAACTTTCCTCCACAAACACCAAATGTTCTTTTAAACACCCCTGCTCTTTTCTGGGACTGGACTGAATGAGTGAAAAAAGGTTGGGTTTTTTTTTCTTTTTAATACATAGTAGAGGTGTGATATTTTGTCTGCTTGAATGTGCGGTTTGTATGCGCAACAATAACCTACAATCATGCGTTTGTATGAAACTGTTAGAAAATTAAATATATTTAACAATACTGCGAAATACTGTAACTATATAATTCCCATTTAGTTAATCTAACCTTTGAGAGGGTGCTCACTAAAATACTGGCAGTTTTGAAAACCGGAAGTAGTATTTTATTTAAGCTATTTTATATATGTGCTAAAAGCTGTAATCATTTTTTAAAAATTAATTCGTTTTTGGGGATAAAATACTACCCAAAGAAGAAAAGTCCATCAAGTAAATTCTTTACACAATATATTAATTCTATACAACTGTCGATTTTAAGTGTTTTCCAAATATAGTTTTACACTAACTATTGAATCTACTTGAACATGGCGGATAGTGGCAGAGAGTTTAACGTGAGTCTACTCAGGTAAGCGCACAGTCAGCAAATGAAATGTGAATGGCATCGTTTCCTCTTTCTCCAGGAGTCCGTCAGACCCCGAAATCTGCCACTTGTGGGCCGACAAACAATCCAATTTGTGTGTGCCTCAGGGATACGAGCGACACAGCTTCCTTAGCCAGCACGGCAAGATTAGCACCATCCTGTCCATCACGTCCTGCCACTGCCCCAACTGAACGCTCACAAAGACACAGAGCCCCCTACTGGATAGAAGTGCGCATGACATGCTCGCCAAGCCACCTCGTCCATCCGTCGAACCGTCCCATCCATTTCTCTCATTCGGGTCTCAGCTGACTTTAGGGTGGTCGCCAGCCAATTGCAGGGCAACATATACAGAAACAACCGTTCACACTCACACGTATAGACAATTTAGAGTCTTTAGGGTTAACCGAACATGCAGTGCGGGAGGAAACCGGAGTACCCGGAGGAAAAGCCATGCCAGATACGAACCCACAACCTCTGAACTGTGATGAGCTAACCAGTCGTCCACCATGCCGCCGCTTAAAATATTATTGTATAAATATGTAATATATGTACAAATGGATAATTCTTACAAGTAAATCTAATGCTGTAATAAATGTGCCAGTGTTTGTGTTTTATCTATCATCTATCATCCTGCCACGATTGTACGATTTTAAGCAGCAATGAGCAATTTAAAACTGAGTTTCTGTTCAGGAATGCAAGTTCGGAATTAAAATTTGACATCATAATCATGAAGTAAGAAGGTTATCCTTCCTTTCGTTTTGTTTTTACAATAATCACAGTAAATACACAGAAAATCCACAGTAGAATTAATACTAACCAAAGCTGAAAGCACACCCCCTTTTAAATGCAAATCCAAAATGATCAAACTTTGATGGTAAGCTGCACCCACATTAAATGGCAGAGGCAAGTTAGTGTCACCATTTAGCGTAGGCAATCTGTCTAGAATTTTCCAAATGAGGTGCACGGGTGCAAACGCCGGGGTGCAAAAAAAAAAATTGTCTTTGGCCACAGGTGCTTCAAGTCAACCAGCAGGTAAACGAGCTCTTGAGTAGAAGCATCATCTGTGACTCAAGAAAAAATGTGGCACGGTTCACTTTCTGGATCTGAATTTGACACCTCTGTCAAATAAGAGAATTTGCATTTTGGCCGTCGATTAGTTAAAGACAGTTCTAAGTAAGTCTAGTCTAAGTACAAGATATTTACAATTGACCTTCTAGAAATGTTTGTTTTCCACCATTAATTTCAGTAGTATTTTTTTCAAAACTTTTCCATGAAACATGTTTTACTTTAATCATTAAGAACATTGGTTGATGTTCCTATAAACTCTAGCACTATTTTAATGTTGAGACTGTGCCTAACAATATCGGGGCTAAATAAACTATTAAATATAGTAATTGAGAGTAAAACCTTTGCCTGGTTTTAGATCTATGCACCGTTTCTTCATCAATAAGTGGTTAACAAAAGGCGCACCTACGTCACTCACATAAAAACGATTCCGTCTGTAACCGGTCATATCCGCAATCAGGGTTTCATGGAATGAAAGTTACACATATACAGAACCATGCCCAACACGCTCATAATACAAACAGGACCAAGTATGAATAATTAAAAAAAAACATTTTTGCTGAGCTTAATTACGAGATAATGCTATTTTCTTTGCCACTGCTTTGCTATTGTGTACGATCCCATGCACTGATTCGCTCGTTAACAGCCAATCAGAGTGAAGAATTGTCATCGAAGGCGGAAGCTATTTTTCATACCGTGATCAATGGCTCGTTCATTCCAATCACATCTAAAAAGCACAAGGACAGAAAAATCCCCAAATTCTTTGCCATTTTAAACATTACGTTATACATTAATTAGGTTTGTTTCTGCTTGTATTCCTGCATGGAGGTATGATAAACAGGTGTGGAGGTGGCCAGAGACTTTGACAGTATATGTGGTTACCTTGTTTGCTTTACACCCTTTGTTGTTTGTTTCGGATCGTGAAATGTTTAGACATGCATTGAAAATTGTATTTTAAAATAAGAAATTCATAAAGAGCATGTATTTGTCCATATTTATACAGCATTTTGGAAATACATTTGGTTAGGAATTCTGTGGTCCTTGTGCGAAACGGCACGTTTGTGTGACACGTCCAACAAGTGTTGTTTATTTTTTATGGCTTGTTTGCCCGCTTCGTCGTCGTGTGCAGTGGAGAACTTTGATCCCGCCCGTTTAAAATCAAGCAACCTGTGCAAAAAATGCCCACCTCCCACAAACACACACATTCATACAGAAGTTAACGGCGTCTCCCCCGACCGTGTCAAGAAGTGAAAGCTGTCGAGACGATGAACCAGCTGTGACTCAATACGCTAACCAGTCATGCAAATAGAGGGAAAAGGACGCGTAGCCAACGACACCAGTTAATCGGTTTCCATTATTCCAAATTAATGGATCCATTGGCAGGGTCGACACTTCCTCGAAAGGGGTGTTGGTGGGAGGGGGGGGGGCGACACTTTCACGAATAAAACCCATCGAGTAAAACTTTTCTCCTACCCTCCTCCTTTCTTTTCCACTTTTAAGTGGATTTGACTGTTTATTGCCAGACTCGAGGACAATAGCGGCCAGTCGGTGGACTTGGCACCTTTGTCAACACCGCCATTAGTCTCCCTTTACATTCGCTGATGGGTGATTTACATTAGCATCTTTTTTTTTTCTTTTTACTGCTGTTTGCCATGAGATTAAGTGAGGAGGAAGAGGGGGGGGTGCGCTGTGAAGATATAAATAAGTGCCCTGCGCAGTATTCACTATTCACTTCATAACTCACTTTTTAGGGCTTGAGAGATGCTCACGCTTGTGCTACTGGTCGCTTCGGCGTGCACGGTCGTCATGGCGCGGCCATCGGTCAATTACCTTGAGGAGCCCGACGCTACTGAGTCCACCCAAGCCCGGCCGGAGGAGGTCCGCTCGGACGCCATCAAGCGGCTCCTGGCGGTGTTCGGCATGGACGACCCGCCCGCAGGCGTCACGCACGGACGCAAGCAGCCGCCGCAATACATGCTGGACCTGTACAACACCGTGGCCGACGTGGATGGCGTGACCAAGGACCCCTACCTGCTGGAGGGCAACACCGTACGGAGCTTCTTTGACAAGCGTAAGTCACAGAATGCGCGCATAAACTTGTTTGCACTCAGGAAAGAACGCCGATGTTCAGAAATGTGATTTTTAACGTGTCAGGAAAAGCTTTGTGTTCTTATGAATGCACAGACATTTCTTTTGGGTGTTTTTTGTTTTGCTTTTTTTTCCCCATGGTAATTTTTCAAACTGTCTGATTTGTACGCAAAATAATAAAATGCTATGCTTAATCTTACCGTAGATATACACTTGATCAGCCGACTTAAAATATAAGTTAAATTAAAAAATATATCTAAATGTGTGAATATAAACAGTCCTAAAAGATTAATCACACCTGAACTGCACTTAAATGAAAAAAAAAATCACAGTCGAGTACCTATTTCCCCGCCACAATGCTTATGAATAATTTGAATATTTAATTCAGTGATTATTTCACATACTGCTAGAGAGCCTGTGTACCACATTGCGTAACTGTTCAATTTTGGTCAAATCAAATTCACTTCAAAGGTTTTCAAATTGACGTTGAAAGTATTGAAAAAAATGATCTTCAAATTCATTTTAAATGCACCATTTAGAGGGTTTTAGAAAGGTTCTTTACTTGTCTTTGCAGTGCATAGCGAGCAGGTGGCCTTCCGCTTCAACCTGTCCACCGTGGCCAGAACAGAGAAGATCCTCACGGCTGAGCTCCACCTGTTCAAGCTGCGACCTCAGGCCACGCTGATGTTCAGCAGGCATCACTTCTGCCAGGTACATGGCTTCCTGCACACATTTGTGGTGGATGTGTCGGGGTGAGCTAACCAAGCTAATCTCCAGGTTAGCGTCTACCAGCTGCTGGACACCATCAAAACCAACAACACGCAAGAAAGGAAGTTACTGTCTTCTCGACTCATCCCGGTCCACTCCAACGGTTGGGAGGTGTTTACAATCACTCAAGCTGTGAGTGTCCCCCCCGCCCCCACACACACACACCTTAACTCAAAATTTAACTACCTTTGACCGATTTGCTTGAAACGACTAACCTCGAGTCGTGTTTCCACGAAAGGTTCGCTCGTGGACGGTGGATGAGGGCAGCAACCTGGGGCTCCACGTGGTCGTGCGAACCCTGGGGGGGACCCAGATGGACCTGAAGCTGATTCGCTTCGCCTCGGGACGCAACCACCACCAGAGCAAGCAGCCCATGCTGGTGCTGTTCACGGACGACGGACGACGACGGTCCACTACTCTGGAGAGCACAGGTAAGGTCCCTGCTCATTGGATTCGAAGAAATGTAAGATTCTGTATTAGGAGTGGACCATATTATACAGTAATCATTTTTCTTTGTTGGGGAGGAGCTAAGTTTAGCCTGGGTTGTTAGTGGAAGTTATGCAGAGTCTACATGCGTACTTCCGATGCAAATTCTCAAAATAAAAATAATATGTCGTCCATTTATTCTTCGAGGCAAGATGTTGCAAGATGCGTTGCATATCTTGAATAACGATTTTGTTTTTGACAGATCCAGACAATGCCCAAGTTACGGCCATTTTGCCCCAATCCCCCATGGCCGCCCAGGCATCCCCCCGCAACGCCCGCTCCCTGGACCAGGCAGCGGTGTGGGCGGAGGAGGAGGGCGCGTCCATGCCATGCAAGCGCCTGCCACTCTACGTAGATTTCGAGGAGATCGGCTGGTCGGGCTGGATCGTGTCGCCGCGGGGCTACAACGCCTACTACTGCAAGGGCTCGTGCCCCTTCCCGCTGGGCCAGAACATGAGGCCCACCAACCACGCGACTGTGCAGTCCATCATCAACGCCCTGAAATTGATCAGGAGCGTGGAGACGCCGTGCTGCGTGCCTGACAAGCTCTTCTCCATCAACCTGCTCTATTTCGACGACGACGAGAATGTGGTACTCAAGCAGTACAACGACATGGTGGCGGGGAGCTGCGGCTGCCACTGACCGCACTCTCATACCCTCGTACTCCCATCCTCTGTGGCATTGTATTATATGTAAATAGGTATAAATTATAATATATGGTTGTAGTGATGTCCCGTGAAAAATGTAAATCTGCATATTTTATGTTTCCAGTTGTAATTATAACGTTAGAATGAATTGTGTATAGGTGTACAAATGTTCTTCAAAGTGACTCAATACATATACAGGGGGGCCCTCAATTTCTGTCAGAATGGATGTTTGTCTACCACTAACGTATGCGGATGCCGTCGTAAACTCATAATTACAGTCATGAAAAAAAACACTTGAAAGCAATAAATATAAAACGATCAATTGAAAACTATTAGGTCTGGCTGTAACTGACCATGGCTTCTTGTGCCTATGTCAGGACTATGTACTTTTAGAATGCAGTATAGATTTAAGTTTAATATAGAAAACTGCCGATCAATATCAGACTGATAATTATGTTTCTAAATATGTATATGTACGTATTTTTTTAAATGGTCAGAATAAAAAAATAAAGTTAAGATTATTTTTAAGATAAAAATGTTGAAATCAAAATAATTCATCCATCCATCCATTTTCTAATCCGCTGATCAATAGTTTTGGGTAGAGTTGTTACTGCGACGTCTCTCTCGCTTTTCAACTTTCATTGCGGTAAAATGGAACTTAACCAGCATATAGAAGACGACAGTGAACCCCGACCTCCACTATTTGTGGGAGATGGGAACTGATCCCTGCTGTGAATAGAAATAATATATGTTAATAACCGACCTCCCCCCCCCCCCGTCCCGACCCCTCCCAGGCCCCACCACAGGAGGGTTTAGTAATTGAGATGCCACAATATAGCAGCAAGCATATAGCACACACACAATCATGAAGCTGTGTTACATATTAAGCAACTGCATTGAGGAGTTCAATTATTCAACACCAACTACCATCACATGTGACATTTTTGCTCCATCATACTGTCAGAATCTAAGATTGGCCCATACCTTGTGGCGACTGACTGTTCGCCTCTTCTCAGCATCAATAACCTTGACTTCACCGACCTTGGGGTCCCTGAAATGGTGACCAATGCTTGCAGAATTAACCTGAGATCAAAGACAACTTTGACATTTGGGTGAATAATATAGTTGGCCACTTGGCACGACGCACAGCTAGGTAGACATGAAAGGGGCGTCTGAGTGGCGCGTAACCCGAGCGCCGGCGGAGGCGTCGGCCCTGGAGTGGCACCAAAGGAGCGTTTGATAGCTTTTGGCACGATGCTGGACGACAGCCCTTGTTCCCTTTGAAAAGGAGCTGCCAGTCACCACGGAGGAGAAAGCATGTTATTAAGGGCCACCAAATGGGGGCCCTGCGGCGGCCCGACATCTGATCTGCTCCCTCCGCCCTGCTTGGCCTCCCTCCGGCCCCGGTGTCCTTTTGTGCCACCGTTTCATATCCGTCAGTGCCATCCAGGTGCCCGACGACAACGGCGATGGAACCCAGGCTGGGCGTCCGCATGCTCCGACATGGGGAATAAGCAAACTGTCTTTACTGCAAGGCAGCTGGACGCCTACCAGGTTGGTGTTGCTGGCTCGGCGAAAGTCTTTAAAAAGGATGTTAAAAAAAATAGTTTTTCTTTGATCAGAAAAACCAAATGATTAAAAATGATGAGTATTCGGCAGCGACTAATTGTAAAACTACTGTCATGGGTCAGCATAACACGCAGCATGTCAAATCATCCGGAGAATAAAAACAAATTAGAAAAATGACAGAGTTAAAAGAAACTAACATCAATCAGACTGTTAGACAAATACTTTCAAGTATTCTCTTAAAATTTTAAATGGAATTTGACTGTCAAAATGACAATGCTCTATAACTTCAAATCAGTGTGACCTGCTGCATTTTAGTCAAAAACACATATACTGTGTAAAAAAAATAAAATAAGGCAAGTCGAATTTGTTTTCTAAAGATGCTTTTACATTTATATTTTTCAACTATAACAAAACCTTTGACATTGACAGGAGGGTTAATGATATACTGTACAGTAGTTCATCGCTTTCAGTTAATATTCTATGTATCTATATTTTAGAGACTTTTTTTTCCTTGTTAAAAAAAACAAACAAAATGTTTTGGGGTTTTTATTTATTTTTTTTTTTTTTGGTGGGGAGGCTGAGACAGATCTCCAATCATTTCAATAGGAAAAGAATATGTGATCGTTACTGTGCATGGCCCCGGAATGAATTAAATTAAACTCAGATACATTTGGCATCGTGTTCTGGGAAGTTTCCAATAAAATGACACGTGACTTGGCAACTTTTTTTTTTTCTAGGACTGTACATATTTTACAAGGAAAGAAATTCTCCGGTGAGTAAAAGTTGTCAATCATAATGTACATCTTCTACTGATAACAAGAGAGTAACATGTCACTGGTGTTCGGTACCGGTTTCAGACTTTTCCACCGCTATCACGATCTGGCGCCGCAACTCGTTCCGCTCGACTACACCGAGCAGCCAGATGTGAAGCTACCATATGAGCTGATTGGCAGCATGCCCGAGCTGAAGGTAGCAAGATGCACTCGCTGCAACCCCGCCGTCGCTCCGTCTGCCTTCATAATTGATGACCAATTCATCCACAGAATTCCTTGAAAAGAACGCCTGTCACCTGACTCCTTTCAAAAATCGAGGAATGCAGCTGGCACACAATTGCTAATGTCAGCGAACGCTAAAGCCTCTCTGGTCTCGATATGACATGGTGCGATGAACGGGCTCTCCCACGCCCTTTTTTTTTTTGGCTAATCCTCAAAATTAGCATCCAAGTTTAAAGCCGTGCTTCGCCCACATTACATTACCGGTGTGTCTCGAACATTTCCCAGCAATTGCCAAAATCGTTTGCGTCAAATCAAAATGTCTGGCTTACTGTTCAATTTCACGCAAGGGTCTATGAGACTTTTTCGTGCATCCTGTTATGTTCGACAAACCCACCTGTGTGTTGGTCAATGAAAATGGTGTAAGGGATTATTTTGTTAGGCCCCCTTTTCAAAGGAAACCCTCTAAATCACAGGGGTCAAACTCAAGGCCCGGGGGCCATATCATTTTATGTGGCCACTGGAGGGCAGTATAAAGGCCAATTCATACTTGACACTACTTCCCGACCTGCATGCAGCAGCCAATCAAATTGTAGCGGGGGCTTGTCATGCCTAGAACGTAAGTGGGAATCACATAGTCATTATTCGCAGAACATAAAGATTACAGGATATGACTGTCAGTACTGCAATGCTTGTGTTCAAATATGCGTTGCTTATAGGGTAATAACACACGGCGACATGGATGCTAATCATTCAATGTTAGCACTAGCCTTAAGATACCAGACTAAAGGCTAAGCTATGCGGTTATTTTCAATACAAAACATGTAATTCTCTTGCTTTACGTTGCGTTTGACAGTAAACTTCAACCGAGTGGAAACAAACAACTTGAGCCCTCTTCTGTTGAACAATATTAATAAATTCTATTTGAGACAGCACTAGCATCTCATGTGTGCACTCAAAAGATAGAGTGGGGGGGGTGGTTCAGCTTATACTGCATCTCCAAAAACTTCTGTAAGTCTGGTCATGTGCTTCTCAAGGCATCAGAGTTCTGAATTGATTCCAACAAAGATAATCATGGAAAGTGGCATTGTGTGGCTGTCCAGGACAACCCGTTTCGCCAGAGGATCGCTGAGGTTTTTTCCGAGGATGGTCAAGGAAACATGACGCTGGACGACTTCCTGGACATGTTCTCGGTTCTGAGCGAAATGGCACCGAGGGATCTCAAGGCTTACTACGCTTTTAAGATTTACGGTAAAGAGTGAACACTTCCAAACATGGACTCGCGAACAAGCGGGAAATTGTTGTCTTTCCGTGCTTAGTGAGATTAGTGCGAAAACTTGAGTCATTTTTATTCAAACTATGTTATTTTCCCCAGTAGAATGTTGACCTGTATAATGTGCCTTTGTTCTTTTGGGGAAGATTTCAACAACGACGACTTTATTTGCAAGTCAGACCTGGAGAAGACGTTGAACAAATTGACGCGCAACGAGCTGACAGAGGACGAGGTGCGCATGGTGTGCGAGAAGGTGCTGGACGAGGCTGACATGGACAACGACGGCCGGCTGTCGCTGGAGGACTTCCAGCACATGATTGTCCGGGCACCGGACTTCCTCAGGTGGGTCTCGCCGAAACATTACAATGTACAGTGAACTAAACTCACCTCAAAATCGCAGCAGTTTGGTAAGTGGAACACGATTTGGGGGCGGGGGGAAAAAGAGGGCTTCGGGCTGTTTAATCCCACTCCCAGTTCAAGTTTACTGTCGAACATAAAACAAAAACAATTACACATTGCTTGTTTAAACCAAGCACGTAGCTTAGCATTCAGTCCACTAGCTTAATGGGAACGCTAACACAGACCTGTCATGGAAAACGCATTTCTATCCCTTAAAGCATCTGATATTTGAACACGATCAATTATGTGACTGAATTAATGTGCTAGATTTGTGATTTTGCCCTCATATCCCATCTTGTATCCACAGCACCTTCCACATAAGAATATAAGGAAATACTGACAAATGTCCGAATTGGAGGAGTCCTCACATCTCTGCTCGAGGATTTTTCAGATGGAAATATATCTACAGTGTAGGATTTGTGTTTTTAATCTCCAAGAGAGCCTGTTACACCTGACTACAATAGAAAAATGGGCCAGAAGGTTCTCTGGCAGATTATGTTAGTCATGTTATGAAAGCGGTCAAGGTCAATTGCGAGAAAGACAAATTTGACTGACTTTCCACAGACTCTCAGCCAGAACGAGGAAGTAATGAAGCATTTTGGTTTACTTTTTTTTTTTAAATTCATCCGAAAAAAAAGTAGACCTCTTTCAAAAAAATGCAGATACACATCTTCTCTACTCTGGGAGTAGAAAGTACAGTACAATAAGTAGATCTCTGAATAGAATATATGTCACAATGTATTTGAAATGTACGGTATGTGAAAATATAATTGTAAAAATGCACATTGTCAGATTCAAGAACAAAGCCAAAAACGTGTCATATTCAGTAAGCCTGGTCACACAGGATGTGCGTCTTATTAGAGTCAAAAATATTGTGTGTCTCAACAAGTATAAGACTAAAAGACCTGGAAGGGCAGAGACAATATTTACGTAGTATTAGGGCCACACGGGAAAGAAAAAAAGTCATTCCAATATAACAATTATTTTTTAACATTGTAATTTTATGCAAATAAACGTTGATTTTTCTTTTTTTTCACAAAAGTTATATTCTGTGGAATAAAAATCTCAATTTTTGGACAATAAAGTGATTGTTTTTGAGGCAAAAAGGTCGTCATTTTTTAAGAATAGACAGTTTTGGGGGGAAGGCTTGTGTTAATTTTTTTTTAAAGAAAAACATGATTTTATGATTTTTTTTCCCCTCAGGGAAAAAAAGATAATTTTGATGTGAATAAAACCAGATTGTCTCCAAATAAAAATAGCTTTATTTTTTTTTTGAAAAAGTATCATAACGCCTGAACCCACAAAAACTAAACTACGATTTACAGTAGCGAGGGGTACATACGTGTGTGTGCGTGTGTGTGTGTGGCACACACGGGTCTAAAATTCACAATGCATAGCTGCACTGAACTCCAAGGACAAATGGACACGCGTGATTTTAGGTGCAGGATAAAAAGTGCAGGAACGAAGTGAAAAAAAAACCCCTGTGTGTTGGAAGTCTGTTGCTTTGTCAAAAATATAAATTGGCGAACAAAAAAGGAAATACAAAAAAAAGAAAAAAAAGAAAGAAGCTTAACATTGGTATGCGTAAAAAGGCTCCCAACACAGAAGCTCTGACATTGATGGAAGCACATATTTTAAAAAATAATGCAGAGCTACTGTCTTGGATTACAGTTCAACACATTGTACTGTATGCGCTTCTTTAAAATACTGACGAAGCTTGACTGGGATTGTCAGGACAGTACTTTTGCTTTTGAATTATATTTTCTTAATGTTTTTTTTTAACAAATAATACTGTAGAAAAAAAGAGGTTTGAATAAATAGATGAAGCAGAAATCAAGATAAGCTTGTGAGTCAAACACTGCTCTGGCTATACTCACGACCGTTATAAGAACTGGCACAACCCCTAATAAGACGCCATTGATGTCTCATGCAGTTTGTGGTAAAGTGCGAGGAGAGCTGAATGGGGGTCGGGGTGGTGGGGGGGGGGTGTTTTGTTCAAACTGCCAGAAAAGTCATTTCAGCTTAACGCAGTATCAATGAGAAACCATCAAGTTAAAACATTTATAGAGTTGGACATATTTTTCCCCCCAAATCGGGAATTTACTGCATTTCTAGAGCTAAATTACTGACTGCTATAAAAGTGGAAGTTCCATTAATTTACCGGTAACTGGGCAGGCAGTGAATGAGCCAAGCAATAGTCCGTTTTACATCGGCGGTGAAAGTCACCGTTTTTTTTTTTTTTATAGGTCCATTTTTCAAGGGGCCATTTTGCAACTTTGGAGGTTGCAATTGCCGCTATTCTGCAAAAGTGCACACGGTCGCTGCATTATCCCGCTGTGTAAAAAAAGCACCGCTAATAAATAGTCCCTTCTGGTTCAGAAACATAATTTAGGATGTGATGTGCCCGTCTGAATAAATTTTCTGCTTTATGATGAGCAATCAAGCTATTTTTTTTTTTTAGTTTGTTTTTGAAGGAGCAGAGCTTCTTCTGCTTCCTTACACTTTCTTTGTGGGTCTATTCATGCCATACGATGCCAAACAAATGTCACAATAGTGGAACTGGCTTTTGGAGAGGAATTTGAAATAAAGTGCTACCAAAGACCTGTACACATTTTCAGCAAAAGCAATCTTAAATGGCATCTGTGTGTTTGACGACCTGTGTGTGTGTTTTTTTTGTGGTCCTACCCATGACAAACATACCAACCAAATGTCACATTAGTATGTGAAACTGTCTTTGGAGGGGGAGGAGACGTTTCACAACACTGCTACCAAATGCACATTTTCACTAAAATGGCCTGTTTTGTGGTCCTACTCACGATAGACATGCCTACCAAATTTCACACAGGAAAGTGAAAATGGCTTTGAGAACTGACATTTGAAAACACTGCTGACAAATCGCCAAAAATGACTCTAAAATGGCAGACTTCCTGTACATTTTCGCTCATCTATTCAGACTAAACATGCCTGCCAAATTCCACATGACAAAATGGAACTGATGTAACTAACGGAATTTTCAAAACACTGCTACCAAAATGTCAAACTTCTTGTGTGTATCAATGACTTCAAACCTGCTTTATAACTCAACTGCCAAATGACGCCATTTGGCTGAGGTTCAAGCTTGTCAGTTTCTGGCTAGAAATGTACAATTAGAAAAAAAAACCCAGCAGTTACAAGGCTGTTATTTGTGCGACATCTCGCCGTTGTCCACCTACCAAGCACCACACCACCGCCGCACCTCAGAGATCTCCTGTAAACGACGATTGTCCAGCCGGAAGAGCTCAGAAAACGCGGTTTGCTTACGTGCGGACTTGCTATGAGGAGAGGGAATGAAAGGAAGTGCTCCCAAGCAAGCAACAGTCTTATTTGGGCTTGAGCGAGTTCTTTGGTTTAAAGGCCTCAGCGGTCCTCAAAGGAGGCTGCAGTGGAAGAAGCTGCTCTTTTTCCGTGGCTCCAGAATCTTCACTGCTTGGCCGCTCCCCTGAGGTGGATTCCCGTCCTGAGGCAAGACAAATGATCAACACCTGGAATGTTCTCGAAAATCATGGGAGACCTCCGCCAAGGCTTAAAATATAATTCCCGTTTTGTTCAATGCGCCGTCCAAATACGATCTTCATTCACCCTCGAACAACCAATAAAAAAAGTGCCGCCTTGACTTGTTTTTAGACACAAAAAAGAAAATGGGGGGGGGGGGGTGAGTGTGTCGAAAAGTTCCCGGAAAATCAGAAAATTTGCAATAAATTCTGGGGAATGCTATTCATTGTACATTTTCACCAAATGACAATCAAATGGCCATTCCAAATCAAAAGGGCGGACTTCCTGTCATCTCAGGCACGGGTTATTGAGTCTTCACATGATCGATATGCCGACCAAATTTTGGTCTTATACAAACCACCACGACAAACATGTTGGAAAATAATCAAGTCATTCCAAGTATCATAACGGTTCTCCTTACCATTTTGGTGTCCATTTTGGATTTGATGTCTCTAGCGAGTGTCAAAAAGGCCTGCAAGTAGACATGGTATCACATTCATGTGCGATACACGTTTACTACTAGTCTTGCGAAAGGAGCTTTGGAACCTACGCTCTCCACGTTGACGTTGGCCTTCGCGCTCGTCTCCATGAACTTAATGCCATACTCTAAAGCGAGCTTGAAGGAAATTGCAGGGAATCACATCAGGATGATTTCTAATATATCCCTCAAAACAGGAAAAAATAAATACAGTCTTGCCTTGAGACACAAGTTTAAATTGTTCCCTGACCACACCAACTCAAAACACATCATCTTTTTCCCAATGAAATGTGTGCATTTGTTTATTTTTCTAATAAGGAAAAACAGCACTTTATAACATTGTACTTTGTAAAAGTGTGAAGAATGACACAGTTTGTGCATTCGGACTTAATGCTGCAGTCCAATTCTTCGTGTTTCTCCCTGGCGTGGTGTGCCTGCTTGGCCACCAGGGGGCGGTTTAATACTGTAGCACTTCTAAATCGGATCATTTGTATCTCAAGGCACCACTCTCAGCGTGTTTCTTACCTTTTCGCCCCTGTCTTTGGACACCTGTCGCTTGTCATTAATGTCACATTTATTGCCGAGAACCATCTTCTCAACGTCAGATGACGCATGCTGGAACAAGAGCGAGGACAAAATTGGGATAAAGTCACCTTCCAAAAAGAATAATGATGTGGGGTTGTTTTTTTTGGAAGAGGGGGGGAGGGGTGAGAAATGTTTTTTAAAATTGCAATGTTACAAGATTAAAACCCTAATTAATGGGGGAAAAAATGAAATTCAAATTCCCTGCAAAATACAACAAGAATCATATACTTTCTCGAGAACGAGACAATTTGTACCATTCAAAACCGAAAAGCAGAATTGAAAAAGGAAAGGGAATGAATACCTCCTCTATGTTCCTTATCCAGTTCTTGATATTTTCAAAAGACTTCTCATTGGTGATGTCATAGACGAGCATGATTCCCTGTAGAAAAAGGTGGCAAAGGTTCGTGAAGCCCAAAAACTAAAGCTGCATTCACTTTAAAATTTGCTCCATTTTTAACCCCAATTTAAAACGGTTACAAGGTGTCTTAATAACATGTCTGTGACACGCTTTCATCAAAATACCCAAAGGATCAAGAATTACAGACTCTTGTTTTTCTTTAATCTGGTTTCCAAAGGCTGCAATGCTATGCGGTGTGTGACAACGACAGACTGAGAGGTTCTGTACTGACCATGGCTCCTCTGTAGTAGGCTGTTGTGATTGTTCGGAAGCGCTCCTGACCGGCTGTATCCCTGGGTTAGAAAAACAACATCAAAATGAATGGTGTAATCTGTTGTTGACACCTGTTTCTTGACATTTCGTGAGCCACGGTGCACATTTTATGACGCAGCAAACAAAAATGTCACTAAGAAGTGAAATGATGATGACCTTGTCTGAATTTATTCACAAACTGATAGGTTTGTTCAACTAAACACAAAGCTAATATTGTACTGTATAAATGGCAACTAGTGGATACACAGGTTAACTGTACTTTCTGCCCTGTAATGGAAGAGCATTTAACAATTCTTCAATTAAATTCAACTTTAGGTCGCTGGCATGGATAGATGAGAGTCAACAAATTATTTGCAGGAAATAAACAATTTAGGGGCGAATTAAATGAGTAGAAAATTTCTCTGCTCACACCTGTTGATGAAATTTGGTAGGTGACTTCGTGGAACATTACGTTGTTGTAAACATCAATTGGCAAAGGCAGGAACTGACACCGCTTATTCTCGACGAAATAATACGCAGCATTGGTATCATGAGACTCAATTTACCATATCTGCAACTTGATCTTCTTGCCGTCCAGCTCTATTGTCCTTATCTTGAAATCTATTCCTAGAGGGACGATCGCACACGTCAATCATAGCAGTTTACTCGCTCGACAGTCACTAACTAGTATTATTAACAGCCTCAAAATGTCACACGTAACAGAATTGAAATGTAGGGCGACAAAATCATTCCGTCTGATATTTGGCGTTAGCGCCAACAGCTAATCGTTGCGCTAACCGCACGCACTTGACTTTATAACAGCTGACAGCTTGTGGGCAATAGGAATGCTCACCACCGGTGAATGTTTCTTACAAGGTTCATAGGGTACACTGGTGACAGCTATTCAAGTGACAATGTCACACAGCGTAATTAGCCCGCCAGCAAATAGACCACATCGGTGGGAGTACTATTCAAACGTGCCATGTGAAATGAACTTTATATTTACCTATGGTCGATATGAACGTAGAATTAAAGGCGTCCTCGGAGAACCTGAATAGGACGCACGTCTTCCCGACCCCGGAGTCTCCAATTAATAGCAGTTTAAACAAATAGTCGTATGTCTTCGCCATAGTTGTTGATATTAAGTACGGAAGTGACGCACCCGGCAAAGCACAAGTACGTCATTATGTCCAATAAAAAAACTACAGCGACACCTGTATGGCTTGGAGGATAACTGCATCATATGGACCGTTGAACGAGGAGGACCTTTTTACTGGAAACCAACTCAACTGGCACAGAGGTTGCAGAAGTACAACACTCAATCTTTGTCACTAAATGTGAGCTGAAACCTGTTTACTCATTTTAAAGTAATTAAGTATGGCCTCTGCATATCAATCATGTGCACTACCCATTTCTATTGGCACAACTAGAACCGCTCACTATACTGTATAGTTTTCCTCTTTTAATAGCCAAAGAATGACTTTTCAGATTAGATGAGTAATTTTTTCCTATAGAAGCCTTTATTTGTAGGCTGGCATAAGGCACAATGCATTTGCCATGACTCATTCTTCGATTAACCATCAAACTATTCTCCTATATAAAACATCTTGTTAATCTGAAACAAACTGTTGTGCCATTGTAAATACTCCCTGCTACAGGTTCTAATCTATAAACTTGATATCAGTCAATAAATCTAAATCTCATCAGCAGTTGACCTGTCTCTCTTTACATCGTTTTTACGTTGGGTCATTCACATGGGTTGAAAAAGTAATTAGCCCATTATGACAAAGGAGTAGAGCCATAAGAGAGTAATAGATTTTTTTTTTGGCGCTGATCATAATCTCTCCATGGGACATTATATTTTTTCCACCCAGAAAAAAAAAGTCATTGTGCATTGTAAATTCAATATCAAAATCACTATTGCTGAAAATGTTCCGCATATCTGGAATATTGATGGGCAAATTGTCAGTCATAAACAACAACATCATGATTGTCATCCTTGTCAGGTTTTATTCAACAAAATTGTTCAGCACTAAAATTTGATATCATATGGACCCAAAACCATTATAAAAAGGGGGCATGGGGAGGAAAACAAATAACCATAAATATATAAAAAGGACTAAATGTGTTACTATCATTGTGGTAATTGTTGGCTGAAAGTAATGCAATGGAGGGAATGTGTTCTCTTTCACAAAACTTTGTCGGAATTGCTTCTTCTCTGTGGTGTCTTTACAAGCTATTGAGCTCTTGCAGTGTTTGGTCCAGGACTTGGTGCATTCCTAAGTTTTCCTCTTTTGCATGCGATAGATTATCTGCAGTAGGGGAGAATGAAGGGGTCAGATATACAATGTAATGACAAGGTCACAGTCAAAACAAAAACTAAATATTGCAAAAAGCAGAAATACAGGAGACAGGGTAAAATGAAAGATGTCTTTATTGAGCGTTAAGAGGAAAAAAGAGAGCTAAGGAGAGAAAAGGCACTTCCCCACCATTGGTGCCACGAGGCCAGGAGACAAAAAGAGCAAAAGTGAAAATAGAGCAGCAGCTGTGGCCAAGAGCCTATTTTTTTTTTTTTAAAATGTGTTCATATCATTGAGGGCATGGTCCAGCTCCTCGGTGATAGACTTGTAACTCAGCTTCTGATTGTACAGTTCGTCTGAAGGTCAGAAAGCAGGCGGATAGGAAAGCAGGACCAGCGGGGAACAAAAAGCAGGAAAAGGAAAACGACAAGTCAGCTTTAGAGGGGAAAAAAAAGAGATGAGGAAAACTGACACATGAAGAAATGTTTGAAGAAGACAAACCTTCCAAGTCATCTATGGACTTTTCCAGCTTGGCCACTGTCCTTTCTGCAAATTCCGCACGGGTTTCCGCCTTTGAAAACAAACAAACAAATAAAAAAAGCAAAAGAACCTTACACGACAGCCAGAATGGACTTCTGAGTGAAAAGAAGAATTCAGCCATTCACTGACCTCCTTCAGTCTGTCACTCAGGACCTTGATCTCTTCCTCGTATTTGTCTTCTTTCTCTGAGTACTACAAAGACAAGAAAACACACGTCAAACAAAATGTACTTCGGAGTTACGCTATGTTTAGCTCACATTTGATGGTGTGGGGGGAAAAAGTACTTTGGAGCTAAGCCTTGCGTGAAATTGGGGATAATTTGGGCTAATTTCCTCACACACACACACGCACACACACACACGCACACACACACACGCCAGCGATCCAGCGGGGCTTGCAGCAGACGTGTTTATGATTAGTCAATTTAGGTTGTTTAGACAATTAAGGATGGAAAGACCTGCTTATGTTCTTATAAGTCTCTCTCTCTCTGCCTCTCTCTCTCTCTCTCTCTCTCTCTGTCTCTCTTTCTCTCAGCAACACACATACACTCACTTG
>CAAKHF010010951.1:42896-56753 GCA_901007745.1 Hippocampus kuda
ATAGAGGCTCCTGTGTGTGTGTGTGTGTGTGTGTGTGTGTGTGTGTGTGTGTGTGTGTGTGTGTGCGGGCGTAACATTAGCGTTCATGTGTGATGGCTTTCGGCTTGTACGTGCCAGCTGCCATGGAGCTAAAAATAAAGCTCATAAGAAAAGTGGCCAGTAACCATATAAGTGATATATCTCAATATCAACTTGCGTTTGCCCCGTCGTCGCCTTTGAGAATCAATTCGATCAATTTCTCCTCTCGCGTCACACAAAATATTGGATTTTAACGATTGGATTTGGTGTTCATTAGTTACGTTTCAATTGTATGGCGCAATTAGCATGGCTTCTCCATCTTTCCTTTTCATCTCTTCATGAGATGTTTTTATGTTACCGTATTTTCTACACTAAAAGGCGCACTGGATTATGAGGCGTACCTTCAATGAATGGCCTATTTTGTCATTATAAGACGCATTCTACAATGCATCCACTAGATGGAGCTACGCTCAAGGAAACACCAACAGAACAATCAGATGTCAGTAAAACCTATTTAATAAAGCAGCGACAAAAGAGTCTATTTTGGATTGACAACTACACGTGCGTCAGAGACATCGAAAAAATAGGGTGCTGTGTTATACTGTGCATCCAATAAAAACGGCAGTAAAAATAGTCACAAATTGGCAATTGCTTTGCAGAAGACACACAAGAGAAGTCCATACGGTAGTTACATTGCATGTGGAAAAAAAAGGTGCTAAAGCTTGATTCTCTCTGCAACTGCGTGTCTGGACATTTGCGCGGAGTTTGGTTTTCAGGCATTTGGCACGACAATATTGCCTCAGGACCTCCTCCTAACAAAACATGAAGTCATAAATATCAGTGGCGCAAGCTCACGCTCTTAAACGTGAAGTCACATCATGAGCGCAGCGCCTTATTTGGTCCCTCAGGATGCCGCCAGGACACACACGTTCACACAACTTTGACAAAACTCTTTCACGTAAGAATGACCCTTGATCATAGACTTCACACCATCTGTTGTGTTATCTCCGCATGAAGACGAAGAGGCCTTTGCAACAGACAAGAGAGGAGAGAAGGGAATCAGATGCATAGTGCTCGAAATGGGAACCCTCCCACAGGAAAGCTCTACTGAACTCCTCTTCTCCTTTTATGGGCAAAAACTCCCCCAAAAAGCCACAGGATTGCCTTGGGAGCATATCGTTGGAGAGTCCTGCTAAGTATAAACTAGTGGAGAATGAGTATGCAGAGGAACACAAGAATGTCTACAAGTGTGCTTTATGTTTAGTTAAAAAAAAAAACTGCAGCAACATTGTAACACCTGTGCACTGAGTCAACAAACACGTCAGCGCCCTCCATGCTCATCTGTACAAACATGTCTGCAAATTATACAGTGACAACCACCGACTCCAGACATGAGCAAAGCAGAGAGAGGGAAGAGACTTGGGCATGCTAACACACATGAAAAGTATGATAGTCAGCCCATACAATACAAAAACAGATGTAATCTTTTCTTTTTAGGAAAGTGCAACTAGTTTGTCTTCTTTTTAGAAACTGAACAATGCACAGAGAAACCACCAGAAGTAAATTCCCCAATAAATGAAATATGGTCAACTCAAAAAAATAATGTGAGTAATAAGGAAAAAGAAAATATTAGGTAATATATAAGAGCTTAAATCTTCTCTTTTTAGGACAGTGCAACATTACAGACTGGTTATATTCTTTTATGGAAAAGAACAAACCGCTTCAAGTAATTCTTCCCATAAATGAAAGCTTCTTCAGCATCGTATTCAATAAATTCATTTTTAGGAAATGACCAGCACAGACAAGTGCATCAGTAACAGTTTCAACAGTGTGAAATATTATGCAATAAAAAAAGACCACTCGTGTTTATTATTGCCTTGGCTCCATCGGAAGAGCCCAAGGAAGACTGTTTGAATGCCATTGGAAACATAATTTTAGCCATAACATCCGCATGTTTCTCCACCATACAAAGTGTGAAAAAACACATTTAGCCAAGTGTTTGTCGTTGAAAAAGGTGCAGTGGCTCATTTGTATGACACAAGACAGCCGCCCAAAACTGGCCCATCCGAACAGAAATACACAGAGAAGATAAGTGTGTTGCCAAAAAAATTACAGTATAACCTAATTTGAATTTGGCCTCGACTCATTTTAGCCCTCCGCCCTTCAGTTGGGGAACCCGTAATTCAATATATAGAATTACATTTAGCTTGGGGCCCCGCAACCACCCAGTTGCGTCCTGACAATGTCTCTTCTCAATCTTAGCAGCGACATGTGTCACTTTGAAGAGGCCCACGCATCCCACCGGAGGTCCTGTGCTGAAAGGCCCCTCATGACAAAATGTGCTAGTTCTCCAGAGCTACAGAGGGATGACGTTACCTCGGCCGTATCAGATTGCGAGATATTTCAGACAGCATATATACTCTCGACTTCTACAAAGTATACCATAGGAGAAGAAGCTTTTTATTGTGCCTCCCAAAGAGGCCACAACATTATGGCCACTAGCACAAACAAGTGAGATCCAGTAGAACAATATACTGCTTTGTTTGAACTGACACTGTCAGAGAAGAAGCTATTTATTTGAAGGAGACGTGTGGAAAATATGCTTTTTTGATGACTTGTGTTCAACAAGTTGGATCTCTGAAGTGCCCGCCCTCCAAATTGTGACAGTAATGCTTATTTGAATAACACTGGCCACACATTACATTTTTACACCCATGATTTTATGGTGAAGTTGTTGTGGTAAAGTGCTTCCTTCGTATGGGAAAATACAATCTGTTGTTTGACTGTGTATTGAGTGATTGAGGTCTCATTGTTTCTTCACAGATTGCCGTTGGCTAGCAGCGCTACCGGCGTTAGCTTCGGATACAAATAATCAAGAAATGGACAAATGGAAAAGTGTTTAAAGTTTAAGGGAGAAGGTGTTATAATCATTTGTCCACATAGTTCCTTTGTTTGCCCACATTATTCCTGTGCTGACTCCACCTTGAGCATGCACAAAAACAGTCATACGCTGGAAAAAAAAAAAAAAAGAGCCTGTTGGAGTTACATTTAAATACTCTGGACATTAGTTGATGCATTAAAATCCTGTTTCACCTAAATGAATATTGCACAAAATAAAACCATAGTCATGCTGCTGAAAATTGATTTCAATGCATGCAACCAATGTCAATGTTTTTTTTTTTTTAAATGAACACCAATAATTTCTATACTAAGGCTTGGATCATTAAGCTACATTAGTAGTGTAGCTACAAGCTATATAAATAGTGTAGGTCACGGACCTATATGATTAGAATATATATTTCCGGTGCAAATGTTAGTGAATATTTGTGTGCATAACCGCACAAAGTCTAAACATTGGAACCGGTCATATTTGGTACCTCTTGAAAACAACTTGTGTAAAACACAAGACATTATAGACGTTTAATATTTTTACAGGTGCTTTTCCCCAGTACTTTGGTAACTCACAACCCACAGGTCTCTTGCCACATAGGTTCTATAAACCCATCTTGCACTTCCACCTCCGACGCAACAGGAGGCGCTGACTGGCGCGACAAAAAAAGCGGAAGTGCCGCTTACCTATATTTTTCTCCCTTCTGTATTATGAATGAACGCCCAAAATTATTTTTTCTCTCGGAATAAGTTATCATCTAGCAAAGACGACGTTGTGTGGACGAGGCGCTCGACGTGAAGAAAAAAAAACTCTCCAAGATGTCTGCGAGCGCCGTTTACGTCTTGGATTTGAAAGGAAAGGTAAAGAGAGCTGTCTAACGGGGACCAGCCGGCTAGCGTTAGCCTAACCAGCTAACCGCCATGCTAGCGCATTCCGCGCTGACAGCTTAATGCGAGGTGGATAACGGTGTGTCATTAGCAATGTCGTGTGGGATCAAAATAAAGCCAGTCAATGCAAAGTATTATCGGTGCGGTTGGGCGTGCAGTATGTCATGTCAAACGTTAGTCGGCCTGCTGTAAACGCTCAAAAACAACTCCAAGAACCTGACAGCTGTTTGTTCTCTTGTACAGTTAAACAGGATGCTAGCAATAAGCAAACGCACGTATTATTATTATTCAACCTGGGTTTGAGGTGTTGTTTCCTATTCAAATCCACTTAATTGCAAGAAAAATACTGTATATCCCCCTGTATATGTCATAACACATTTGTAAACACGATCCTGAATAAATTAGGCTTTTAAGCGTTTAACCCCCCCGCCCCCTTTCTGGTTCATGAGATCTCCTACTTCAACTGCAAATGCTCTGAAGGTTTCTAGCTTCATGAACTGTGGCATGTTCCCATCAGGTACTGGTGTGCCGGAACTACCGTGGCGATGTGGACATGTCTGAAATCGAGCATTTCATGAGCCTCCTGATGGACAAGGAGGAGGAGGGGACGCTGTCTCCCATCCTGGCCCACGGCGGCGTACGCTTCATGTGGATTAAACATAATAACCTCTACTGTATCCTTCCGCATCACTGAATCACACACTTGCTTAAGACATACGTTGAACCCCTTGAAATTCACAGTTTGGCATTTGCGAATTTGCATATTTAACAGATATTTTTGGGGGGAGCCTACCTCCCATTAATTGGTAAAAACTCATCTACAGTATTTGCTATTTTTGTGCTTGGGCAAAAGCGATGAAAGTAGTATTTTGGCACCACCTGGTGGATTCTTTTTGATTTCCTGTTTTGTTGGCAGCTGTTGAATACTTTGTTTCAGATTTTTTTCCTGATGCCCCCACTAATAGCTCGTGTAGTTTATTTTGGGAATGTGTTCCTTGTTATTCTTAATGATAACCGCACCTTGCAAAATAACACTAAATAATGATTTGAGTAATACATACCCGTTGTCAAAATAGTCCATGTGTGCATGCAATTTATGTGTCATATGATTAACAATAGTGGCTCATCTCACCAGTTATCATTAACCACCGTTTAGCACAATAGAAATGAATAGAAGAGCTAGAAATAATCTTTAACCAAAAAAACAAAACGTCCACTACATACACGGTCAAAAACACAGTCGCACATGCAATGTAGGAATCATGAACGCAATTGCTCCTTTGCCAATTATACACACTAAGCTATTGCGCCATAGAAATAAATAGAACAACTGCACTTTTCTTGTGATTAAAATCTCTTAACCTTCATTGCCTCAGTGGTAGCAACATCGAAGAAAAACGCCAGCGTTTCCTTGGTTTTCTCCTTTTTGTACAAAATTGTCCAGGTAGGAATGACATTTTGAAAGGCGACATTGTTGGTGTATCGATTTTAAAAGTAACATTTAAATGCCTCAAGGTTTTTTCGGAGTATTTCAAAGAACTGGAGGAAGAGAGCATCCGGGATAACTTTGTCATTATTTACGAGCTGATGGACGAGTTGATGGACTTTGGCTACCCGCAGACCACCGACAGCAAGATTCTGCAAGAGTGAGAAATCCTATTTTGCAACACCGCATGCAAAAGCAGACCGTTTGACTTGTGTGTTTTTGTTCTGCGTCAGATATATAACTCAGGAGGGGCACAAGTTGGACACCGGTGCTCCCCGCCCACCCGCCACTGTCACCAATGCTGTTTCGTGGCGCTCGGAAGGCATCAAGTACAGGAAAAACGAAGTCTTCCTGGACGTCATTGAGTCAGTCAACCTCCTGGTAGGGAACTGATTGTTTCAGCCTTGTGTCAACGTGTGTGTATGAGCCGCTCCGATACCCTTCTTGTGTGCACCACCACATCCTTGAGTCAAAGAATTTGCTTCTCCATGCTACCTTCACTCCTCAGGTCAGTGCCAACGGCAACGTCCTGCGCAGCGAAATCGTCGGCTCCATTAAGATGCGCGTCTTCCTGTCCGGCATGCCCGAGCTGCGCCTGGGCCTCAACGACAAGGTTCTGTTTGAAAACACTGGACGTGAGTTCCCATGATGACGTACCCTGGGCTCTTATTGTCGTTACTGTGCAAAAAGTCTTAGGAGACCGTTTGTTTTGATTTTACAATGAGGTCTTTTCACAGCATTCACGTTGGCGTTGTAAACTGGTCACGGGAGTAACACACACAGTGAGCAGATTACAATACAGAACTCAAAACGAATTGCGTCAACATATTGTGGGATCATGGTTCATGAAAATAGGAGGAACAAAAATTGGTGAAAATCTGGATTAAGGTGCTGATACAGCACCATAGTACAACATCTAAGCGTACAGCATACTATTGTATTACTCGTCTATTATGCCCATCTCGAATCGGGTGAAACTACAGAATTGACTTTTTGCTCTATGCCGTTCAGATATTTTCCCGTTTTTCTCGTAAAATCCCCTCTGCCGCGGCTTCCTTGCTTTCAGGCGGTAAGAGTAAATCTGTGGAGTTGGAGGACGTCAAATTTCACCAGTGCGTCCGACTATCTCGCTTCGAGAACGACCGCACCATCTCCTTCATCCCGCCCGACGGCGAGTTCGAGCTCATGTCGTACCGCCTTAACACTCATGTGAGTATGATCTGATTATTTTCGCATGTCCTACTTTTCAGTTTTTTTATTTAAAAAAAAGTTTAAAATATTGTATGAATTTCCTTCCACTTTACACACAAAAAAACATGTTATATATGAATGTGGCAAAGGGCCAAAAAGTTCAAGAGTGGCTAATACTTTCGCAAGGCACTATAACTATGAGTATTTTATGAAGAAGGGTTAAATAAATTGTTTTCCTTCCCACCCTCCTTTTCAGACAAGTAAATGAAATTAAATGTTCGCTTTTTTTCTCTTTGCAATTGTCTGGCTTGTCCACTTTTTTAGAGTATTTTTTTTTCTTGCCCATACATAAGTTGCATGTCATTAACATGTTTGGAACACATAATCAAAATCAAAACAATTTGTGTATCAGAGACATTACACAATCGGGCAATCGTTGACCGTGATTGAAAAAGAAGAGGGAAAAACTACTCAAGATTTGTCCCTAGTGTGCATGACTCCACTTAAAAAATAAAAACATGAATTTCCCGCTGTTGTATAGTCTGCCGCCCACTAGAGGGAGACTGTGGAGCAAGAAAACGGGTGTTCAATACAATCCACTCAATTTGCATGCAGATGATTGGCTGTGTGTGCTGTTGGTTATGTCTCAGGTGAAGCCGCTGATCTGGATTGAATCAGTCATCGAGAAGCACTCTCACAGTCGCATTGAGTATATGATTAAGGTAAATTCTGATGACTGCTTACCATCGTTGTATTGGGGGGAAATTGTTGTTGTTGAACAATTATATGGTTTAATTAATCGGTCAGTCTCGTCTTTGAACTGCCACCGCAGTGTTTATGATTCACCGTCGCCGCTGTCGTGTGCGTGACAAGCAAAATCCAAAACAACAAACTGGTTTCTCATCTTGCTCGTTCACCCACTTGTGTTCCCACCCGCCCCACCTAGGCCAAAAGCCAGTTCAAACGGCGCTCCACCGCCAACAACGTGGAGATCCACATTCCTGTGCCAACAGACGCTGACTCTCCCAAGTTCAAGACCACGGTTGGCAGCGTCAAGTGGGTTCCTGAGAACAGCGAGATCGTCTGGTCCATTAAGTCCTTCCCCGTGAGTGACTCACAAGACGGAGTGCGAGCTATGCAAATGCCCTTTGAATGTCGCTTGTTGGTCTTACGATGAGTCATTCTTGGGCCAAACCAACCTGCTTTTAATTCACCCGCAGTGCGTTAGTTTCTAAGATATCGGTGTCCTCGTGACAGGGCGGCAAAGAGTATCTGATGCGCGCTCACTTCGGTCTCCCAAGTGTGGAAGCAGAAGATAAGGAGGGGAAGCCCCCAATCAGCGTCAAGTTTGAGATCCCCTATTTCACCACGTCGGGCATCCAGGTACGCATCCCTGCAAACGTCGAATGCAGATAATGGCTCAAGTAAAAAGACACGCATTAAAAGTTACACGGGTACCACTTTACCCTTTTTCATGAGTTCAACACTTGCTGTAAGTCATGACGGTGACTTACAGCTTGCCAAATAGTGAGCATATAATCAGTCATTCGAGGTCACCGCACTCGAGTCCATTGCACAAAAACACATATTCCTCCCTCTCTCCTCACTGGAATTCAGACAATTCAAACAGGAGGCATCGAGCGGCCGCAAAAGGGATGGAGCTGTCGGACTGGCCTTTGTGTTTATCAAGGAAAAAAAAAAAAAAGGGCCTCGCGCTAAGACAAATTTCCCATCAAAACAATGATGAGCTTCCGTCTCTACGAACTGTTGGCAACGAAAAGCCACGCTGACTGCATAATGACAGCCATCCCGTGATTACACGCGCCGAAGGAACGCAACACCACATTTTCCCATGTCGTGATGGGGTGCATTGCAAATGACACTTGGCAAAGCATTCAAGAACTTGTTTGTGCACTGCTCAGGTCGCCATAATTGCACATATGCGTTTCACATCAAAGTAAAGTTGAACAATGTACATACATGTGTTTGTTTGTTTTTTAGTAGTCACTGATGTTACAGAAGTCTTAGTTTTCCACATCAGTCAAAAATGTTTCATCATACGACACAGAGTAAGCCGCCTGTAAAGAGGAAAGAAAACGTGGATTGCAAAATCTTTTGGGTTGAAAACATTTATGGCTGCGACCTAAATCGTTCTCTTGGACAACTTTGGTTTATTCCAAACGTGCATACTGTATTTGTGGTCATCTCTGACCATTACTTCCAGCGGAATCATATCTTTGCTTACACCTCGTACAATCTTTTTATCGTGTCTATATCAAGGGTGCCCAAACCCGTTCCTCAGGGGGCCAATCACACATCTGTACGATAGACGCCGTACGTCACGAGTGATCGAAGCCGACGGGCAGTTTATAAGGCAATATTCTGTCCAAGTAAATGCACATGTCATGTGCGTATATTAGAAGGCAGCTGCGTACGTCATCTCGTGCATTTCGCACCACTCGCTCCGTGCGAGCAGTGGCAGTGAAGTTTAATTAACCCGTGTAAATATCTGAGCATGGGATAGTTCTTCTTAACGGCACCACTAAGTGCAGACGGGGCAGCGCAATTGAAGTCCGCGATGCATTTAAGCGCTCGTATAAATGCCACACTCGCGGCAGGTGGCACTTGACGCCAGCTAAGGTGACAAAACAGGAAGGCAGACGCTAGTATCTTTGACTGAGATGCCGCAAAATTACAGCACCAAGAGCCGTAACACCTCCGATGCCGAACCCAGCTATGTGATGTTTTGCTGTAACGGCAATGCGATATCCCGCAAACGGCCACGGTGAGAATATGCAAACTCCACACGGAAAAGCCAGAGCCGGAATCGAACCCTGCAACTTCCGCACTGTGAGGAGGACGTGCTAACCAGCCCGCGTTCCAACTGAAATGCTCAAATTGCTTTCAGCACAAAGCTCACTCAGGAGGACCAACGCTGCATCGGCTGCGATTGGGCTGGCACGACGTGAATGTTTCCACATAGTTGACACACCACCATGAAAATTCCATTCTTGACTGCGACTTTGTTTTCCTGTGCCATTTATATAGAAGAGCATCATGGTGGGGGGCAGGGGGGCCATCTGTACTGTACGTTGCAAAGTCACAAGCTATCGTGGTATTGTGATGTCATTGTGATTGTGTTTTGCCGGCTGCTCTGGTAGTCTCTCAGGAAGTTGACAATTTCAAACAGACAAAAGATGGAAAATTCTTGGGGTCATCTTTGTCCCTCCTGTTCTTGAAGACAAACGCCGGGTCGAAGTGGGATCCACGCAGTCAGCTAAAAGGCCTTCACAAAAAGCCACCCAAATACCATTCAAGCTTGTGACTTTGTTTTCTTTGCCGTCTCGAAAGACCAGCGACACAAAAAGCAGCCGTTTCTTTACGGCACTCTTGAGTCAAAAGCGCGAGTGGTATTTTGGTGGCTTTTTGATGGCGTTTTTGCTGACTGCGTGGACACACTCGCGCCGTGCCAGCCCGATGCCTCGTGAATCCAGAAGCCGCGGCGTTCCGCGACCTCGCTGTTACGAGGGAAAACAAGGCGACCAGAGCGCCGAGGACTGACGCCAATCCGCCAACAAATTCCTCCCTTTCCCCGCTCTCATCCGAGAGCCAGCGTGACAGACACATGGCGGTTTATCCCCCTCGCCGAAAAAACAAAAAAGGTCACGTCAGCCTTAAGGTGGTCAATTGCGCGCACGGGGCTCCTAATGGGTGAGAGCGCTCACGTGTGGTCAGGTCATCGCTCCACAGGAGCGCTGTTTACATGCACACGCGGTCACCGGCAATCATTTCTATCCAAGTTGTGATTGTGACAACGCGCTCGGCTCTGTCATCCAAGTGCAGTCGTGCTTAGGTGGAAGGTTATTTTTAGGCCCCTTTTCTCGAAAACCCCAGCCGTGTGGTAACGCTCGTCCATCTCGATTGTCGGTTAGCGGGCTTGTGAAAGTCGTACGGAGGATTGTGCTGATGCGTCCAAAAAAGAAAAACAGAGTCATGTTAGAGAAACGCACTTTCTCTCGAACGGCGGTTCTGTCGCCGCTTCCCCCTTCTCGTGAGTCACGCCGCTACTTCCTCAAGTGCTCATATCGCAAGACTCCCTCAAGAAGATGAACTCTTCATCCTCCCGAGGGCTTGGAAAGTCTGTGGTTTGGACAGAGTAGCGTTGAGCCTGAAAAACCGTACAAAGTTCGAGAACGGTTCCTGTCCTTTGCACTTGATCCACTAAAAATACCTTTGATCGCCTAAGCCACCAAGCGGTCAATTCCGGTCCGGTTTTAGAGCCGTTAACCATGATCTGGCTTGTGTTTTTAACGAGGTGTTTGGAGGTTGGACGGCTTCGTTAGCAACGCATCAAGTCAGCGTGAGACAGCATTCAAGATCATTTGTATGGCCCTTCACAAGCCCAAAAATTGATGAAGAGTACCGACATCTCCTGATCTACCCCCTCCCCACCCCCGCCATACGTCCATAAAGTCTCTTTGCAATTTGATAAAACCAATTATGACAAAATTAGTTGTAGATGTTTTTTTTAACTTTGTTTTTTAACTTGTTTATCACCATCCCCGCCCAAATTTCTTGTGCCGTGCAAGAAATTACAGATGCGGTGGTCGACATCTTTCCTACTCAATCCTGTAGTTTCACAGTCTGCCAATCGAATTTTGTTCCAATTATCCACAACACACATTGCGCCTTTTAACTCATTCAGTACCAGCCAATTCTAGACCAAGTCTGAAAAGACGTTTAAAAATGTCTTTGGGAGTGAATGAGTTCATAAGGATTAGCCATTTTTATTTATTATTTATAGCAGCCCAATTCATCAACAAGGTCATAGAAAGAGGGCCAGCTGGCGGTGAGTAGTTAGCACGTACAGTTCGGAGGTTTGGGGTTTGAATCACATCCTTCCTTGTGCTTATGTAGGTTTTCCTCTTGCATCCTCAAGAACGTGCATGTTAGGTTCATTGAAGACTTAAAATTGTCCGTCGGTGTGAATGTGTGAATTGCGTTTGGCTAATGACCAGTCCAATGTGTTCGCTGCATCCTGCCTCTCACCCAAAGTCAGCTGGGATCGACTCCAGCAAACAAGTGACCCTAATAAGAATAAGTGGCCAAAAAAGAAATAAAATAAACAGACAGAGGCTACCTCTGTCATCCTTTCATTTGAATTGAGATAAGAGTGTTTGCACTTAAAATAAACCAAGCCAGGATTGTACATAAATCCAGTGTGATTTAAAACTTTGATAAGCACTAATGAACAGCTCGAATGGTCTGTTTAAGTAGTTGGGCTACTAGAATCGTGCCAATTGTCAAGACTGTCCTGTGTGCTGCGTGGGTAACTTTGCATTTGTCGGCAGGTGCGTTACCTGAAAATCATCGAGAAGAGCGGCTATCAGGCTCTGCCTTGGGTGCGCTACATCACCCAGAATGGAGGTGAATATACACTCGCTGCACACACACACACACACACACACACACACACACACACACACAAAAAAGAGTACACACACGGTTGATGTGCAGGCATTAGGCAAGAATTAGGCAATGGCCTGAAATGTTGTGGGAACTGATGTACTTCTATAAAAATAAGAAGAGCTACAGCATGAGGCAACGTCTTGTGAAAACTGTGAAAGTGAGTTTTTTTTTCTCTCCCTCTCGTATTATAATGCGGAAAAGGTTGTGCATGTTCACTAATTACCACACATCCACATCTCATTTCCTTGGCAGTCCCGTCCTCCCGGGTTGAAACACCACCGCCATTTAATTTCTCCACAATTGCTCCTCTTTTATTTATTCATATATTAGATTAAGTCTTGTCCCATTTCCTCCTGCAGATTACCAGCTCCGCACGCAGTAAGGCAACGCCTTAGCCAGAGCGGGCGGGAGGAAGGCGGACGGCGGCTAATAAGCCGTCGTCGGCGGGTTTCATTCAAGAGACCGCAGAGGAGCGACTTATTTGTGATCATTTTCCAAGCAGCCCGAATATGAGATGCGGAGTTTGCACATCCAAGGAAAGGATCCGTTTTTTCCGGTGCGCGGCCAACTAAAGCAGGAGTCATGTTTACATGCGGTGTCATCAGAAGGTCACAAACGTCACACACCTCTTTTGTTGATTCTTTTTCTGTATATGTTTGCTACATATCGACGAGGTCAGTGTTATTATCACAAGGTAGTTACAAGTGAGCCGATCAGTATGTCTCTTTCTGTTACGGTGCCATCAGCTTTGCCCCATATTGTCAGCTTTCAAACGTGCAGAGCGTCCAATCAAAGCGTTCACGTTGCGGTTGCATAGTGATTCCTTATCTGTAGCTTCTTCCCTATGGAACCACATTCTGTAAAATCATTAAATGTATATTTAGAGAAAACACCTGCAGACTCTCTTTGTCATTGGGCGGGGGAGGGACACACCCCTAAATTTGGCGACTTTTTCTTAATTGCGGGTGTGACTCTGCCATTCTGATTTGGGGCTTCTTTCTTTTTCTACATTCAAGTGACCCATTTCTGATGTAGCTCTTTACAATCTGCACATGCGCTAAACGCCCTTCAAGAACATATGCTAAACAAGCATATTGTTGAAAGAGGAAACGTGCATCTCTGAACAGCTTGTGTTTTGATGGATCCATGCCACCAAACTATGGAGATGAGTAAAATGCACATACAGCAAGATACAAAAAGCACTCATTAACATGGGTTAGGCGTTATTTTGAATGAGAATAAATTACTTTTGACAAACCCAATTCTAATGAGGTTGGGATGTGTCAAACAAATGAAAGCGGAAGACTTAACTTTGAATGTTAGGGCTGCAACATGTTTCAAAAACGCTGGGACAGGTGACAAAAAAAAAAAATTGAATGCTCATCAAACACCATTTTGAAACATCCCACAGGTGAACAGGCTAACTGGGATCAGGAAGGCAGACTACACCCTGAACTCATTCGAACTGGGTTTGTCGATGAGAATCTTACACATTGCCTTAACGATGACCATTTCAAATGGCATTTGTTCAAATGCGAATATAATCATGATTTTACATTTCGACACGTTTATGTAGGCGGCCTGGAGTGGTTAGCGCGTCGAACTCACAGTGCAGAGGTTGTGGGTTCGATCCCGGCTCCGGCTTTCTTGTGTGGAGTTTGCATGTTCTCCCTGGGCCTGCGTGGGTTTTCTCCGGGTGCTCCGGTTTCCTCCCACATTCCAAAAACATACATGGCAGGTCGATTGAACACTCCAAATTGTCCCGAAGTGTGAGTGTGAGCACGAATGGTTGTTCGTCTCTGTGTGCCATGCAATTGGCTGCCAATCGGTTCAGGGTGTTCACGCTTACTGCCCAAAGACGGCTGGGATAGGCTCCAGCAAACCCCCGCGACCCTTGTGAGGATATGCAGATCGGA
>CAAKHF010010951.1:68531-91449 GCA_901007745.1 Hippocampus kuda
TTTTTTTTTTTTTAAATGCCCCCCCCCCCCCCCCCACACACGGCCATCCCTGCCCTTGCTAATCATCCATTAGCCTCCTACGTGCACATTTGCCTCAACTCTGCTGGTTTTATAATGGCCCGCACGCTGAAATTTCATATGGAGGAAGGGAAAAATAATAACAGCAGCATTCCAGAGGGGCTATAATTTTGTTCCGGCGACTAAACCGTGTCCATTATGGTCAGGGTCAAGGAACACATGCGAGCCCGTCATCAGGGGCAAGGCGGTCGGCCACATCAGAAGCGCGCGTCGCGACTAGTGGAAAGACGCAATGTGTTAGCGCAGCGCGCAGCCAGTCGGTAGCCACAGGCCCCCATCGTGCCCCCCCACCCCAACCCCTCCCTGACCACGCCGCACTCTAATTTAGGCACACATGTCCCCATTGAAATTACATACCCACCCTTCCCTGCAATTGACATGATCTGATACAATGGGATTCAGATTTGCACGCCATCGCATCCAAATGACATGCACGTAAATTTCGGTAGCTGCCTCCTTGGTTTTAAGGTTACCGTTGGGTTTGCATTTGAACATACTGTTAGGAAGGGAACAAATTGCAAAAAAAAAAAAAAAAAGTGGTGTATTCTTTAAATAAATTATGAATTAAAACAAAATATGAAAAACTGCAAATTGCTCACAGTAAAGTCTTCAACAAACGAAAGATTTTCAAATGACACAAATAATAGATCCAATAAAATGAAATTTAAAGGGGAAGTCAAGTCAAAAATGTTCTTTACAATTATCTCTTCTATTAGCCACCAGGAGTCGTAACACAGTATTTTGATGACTATTGCGTTTGTGGAATATGAATTAAGCAGAAAAATCCACCCATTTTATTTTCCCCAATTTCGGGGGCAGCCATTTCGCCACTTGCTGTCGACTGAAAATGACCTCACAAGTGCCTCAGGGCTTTGGTAATGACCAATGACTGCTCACCTGTTTTCTGGGCTTGGTTGTGTGACGTTTGATGTCACCACGCAGCAAAAAGTTCTCCAAATAGATTTTATGGGGCACCCCAGGACACGTGGCAACCTGAAAGATAAGCAGTGTCATGAAGATGGACGGATGGACAGATTGATGAATGCTTGACTCTCTCAGTAGGCACTATATATACAAGATTGCGAAGGTTTTCATGCTGGATCACTTAGCTGCAGAAGAGCTACAATTTTGGAGTTCCCGCACTGCCTCCGAACCCCATGCTGCCATTATACACAATTTACTTTTCAATTTATGTTCAGCAACCGATTGGCGAGCCAAACAGAATGCAATCCGGGTTCACTTGAGAAAAAAAAACAACTGCGTAGGAGACCCTGAGAAGCCAAAAAATGGCGGTTAGCTGACGCATTTTGGCCTACATTTTTTGCCACCAAAATGGGAAGCAGTTTTAATCATGAAGGACTGGTTAGCCAGAAATGCTTTAAGTGTGGTATCCAGATTACAGTACAATCAAGCCCAACTGTCTGCGCAGTCAGAAATAGTCACTTCTGATAAACATCATCACATGTTCGTGACATTCTTTCGTTTTTTTTCCCCTTTTGTTAATTGCTATTTATTTGGTGTCATGAACTTTCTTTGCTGATTGGCTGAGAGAAATCACATGATCTTCTGCCTTATAAGGAGGCATCCATTTTGACACATGTGCAAGCTCCCCAATGTTGCTCCTTATGCTACAAAATCATATTAATTGTCTAAAAAAAAAACAATAATATAATTGTTGCTGTTGTCAGATGGGAGGAATCATATAATTTAACGACCTTATAGTGAGTTGATTGGCGTGTCTACCTTCAGCATATTGTTTGTACTGTTTTGGTTATATGGTTCTTGACATGTCGGGAGTAAATTACAAAAAAAGACAGGAAAGAATGAAAGTAAAAACCATGCCAGAGTTTGTGTGGCAGACCAGGATTTCTCATCTCTGTCCATCAGTGATGAGCTCAGTGACAGATATGACAGACAGTCCTAACAATCACACCCCACCTGGGAATGCCTTGCACAAAACACACTCTCACGAAGTATCCCGGAGTGGTCCAGCGGCGGTGAGTCACGGCTGGGTGTGTTTGGATTCAGCTATCAGATCTAGACTATGTACATTTTTTTTTTTGTTTGTTTGTTTTGATTCACCGGTGAGTTGTAAAAGCACATACCGTGTCTACCGTTGCTGTGTTTGCAGGCAATAGTCTTTATATTTAGCATCACCGAGACAACCGATTTCGATCCCCGGATGGATCTGAACTGAATCAGGTTTGAGAACCAGTACAAGCTCGAGTAACGTGACAACAAAAATGGCTTCTTCAAACCTAAATGTCAGACTTCTCGTGTCTTGGCTTCCTGAGACTTTTTTTGTGGGTTAACTCATGAAAATCATGCCTGCCAAATTTCACATTCCGAACTGAACCTGTCCTGTAAAATGTGTTTTTTTTTTCTTTTTTAAAGCTCTTGCATTGGATCTGTTTTGATTACGCAGGTAATTCATAGAATCCATTTCAAGCATGTCGTTTGCATCCATCCTGCTTCTCTGCCGTGTCGTTATTGTGACACGCGTATCCAACATGGCTCTCACGGCCTCGTACAGTTCAAGGTTGTCTTTGCCCCCCCCTCAACTGCTCTGGCTCATTCATTCATTTACTCAGGTGTGTCCAAGGGAGCCACACAATGGTGCGCTATCGCACAGTAAGTGCTTTTAAATGGCAATTTGTTCATTGTCACACAAGATGGAGCGAGGTCCATATTTGAGGGCCTCCCTCGGGGTGAGTGTTTACCCGCGAGGACAAACGAAGCCATTGACCCCCCGCCCCCACTCCCCCCACGGCAAGCTGTGAATGAGCTCCTTTTTGTAAATGCACATCAAAACAACCTCAAGCAAACGCAGGGATGCATTCCTCGGGCTGTTTAATGCGAGGGCAAACAGTGGACCACTTCAATAAAATACCTCTCTTGCGCCGGAATTGCATACGTCGACTTGAGAGGGGAAGGTTACCTGAACGTTTGCCAGTTAAAAAGAAGCAGGGATGGGGTTTATCTCGTTGACAGGTTTTACAGCGGCTATGCATGCGGGGCGGCTACAAAAAAAAAACGTCAGATTGAAGTGAGTCTACTCATCAAAACGTAAAGATTTTTAAAAGCAAAGACGACGTCGGCCAAGAAGAACGTGACGAGATAACAAACAAACTTTATAGTGCGGAGAAAAGTATTGGCGTCTTCTTTGTCTGATTCTGCAGTTGCTTCAGCCTCACTTCCCCGTCACATCCGAAGGTTACGAGAGCCATCTGGTCACGTTTTTATTTCATCTCCGAATGAATAAACAGAGAGACATGTCAAAGTCAAGTTGAGTCGTACCTGCGGTTTAGCCAAACAAGTCCCAAAACATAAAAGAGCAGACATCAGTCCCACTTTAGACAACTTGTGTGATTCGAGTCCCCAACCTCTGATGAACTGGCACATAAAACCGAATGAACCGTATTAACGAGGATGAACAACCCTCTGAACATTAAAAAAAAAAAAAAAAAACAGATGACCAGCTATGAAAACACAATAAGAACATCTATTTTTTTTTTAAACAGTGAAAAGACAATAAGTCAAAGTTGGCTTTACTTATATTGTAAGAAATGTCGCCCCCAGTTCTCAGCCCGCAAACCCCTTCCCATTGCAAACATACTCAAAACGATAACTCTCCCTGCTATGTAATTACACAATGGACTGTGGGGAAAAGAAGTTTATTTTTGCTGTCTGTAAATGTTTGGCTTCTGCAACCGTTGAGTGTGTGTGTGGGGAAGTGTGGGGGGGAGGGGGCATTTCACAATAAAAGTTTTTTTTGAACAGCTTCATTGTCCACTTTGGTGGATTTAATCAGTCGAAAGTAAGCTCAGGTGGAGAGTTAGCCCTGTTAGAAACCGCATGCAGCCACTTGGCCGGTTGGACAGGTGCAAAGCGCACAACGTGCCGCACGTACGATACACGAGGCGACCACGCGGGGGGAAAAGTTTCACAGGCGAGATGCAACATCTGGAATCGAATGGACTGTCTTGGGTTTATGTTGTTTTATTTTGCAGTCGTCGGCGCATCCGAGTGTGGAAACATCTGCTTCCGGTTAAGGCTCATTTCATATTGAAACTGGTTTCAGAGTTTTGAAATAGGAAAAAAGAAAATGGCAGCATATACTAACGATGTACATTTTTACCGAAATGACCCTCAAATGTCCGCTTCAAACAAAATACTTTTTTTTTGTGTGTGAGTGTGGTAGAGTCACACTAATGAATACATTGACGAAATGCTAATTGAATATGGAGCCCAGATTTCAAAGCAAACATGGTGAAGCGGCATCAAGCTGTTATGCTGCACGCAAATGGAATACGTTGCCATCGGAAGTGAAGGCGGACCCAAATGTAAATGACGTTAAATCCATGTCAGTAATGCCCTTTAGTCATTTCAGAAAGCAACTTTTTTTTAATCTTTGCTTTTAAATGTCTTTCAATCTTTTCGTTGGAAATGTCCGTAAATGTTAGCCTCTTTATTTTGTTCAGTCTGTTCATGCTTGAAGAAGTTCTGCTTTTGGTTGCGTGAAGCACACTGAGTTGCCTTGTGTCTGAAATGTGCTATTTAAATATGCTCGCCTTCACCATCAGCCAATCAGGTCCTTGCGTCGCCCTTTCCTTTTGTAGCCACCAAATAGCTCTTGACATACACGTGTGATCTACAGCCCTGTTTCCTGCATGTGATTTTTTTTTTTTTTTAAGCTCCCATCTCTTTTTTTCCCCATTGATTTGAACAAGCATGGGGCGAAGTCTGGATATAATCCGATCCACCTACACAAGACTGACATTTCAGCAGACAGCAAATAAGTGAAATAGTTCTGGTGAATCATGAGCATTATCCAGTGGATCACAGTGTAATCCACGCATGGGATGATGTGTCCTTTTGAGACGTTGGGGGAGGGTAAAAAAAGAATGTTCTACGATGTAACAACTCTACTAATTACCCGTTTGAGGCACAACAGCAATTTTTGGTTTCAGAAAGAACCCGGCGGGTTTGTGGATGTCGTTGGCCTTGACCCTGGCACAACCTCCGCACTCCCTCACAAAGTTCGACGCTATCTGCGGTCTGCACAACATCCATACCGACGCGTCAGCCGTCTGCCAAGGGGCCTGACTAATCTCTATTTTGATGCGAGCGTCAACAACTCCCATGCAAAGACATGCAAAGGGGATGGACGCACTGCCAAGAACAGCGAGAGCGCCGCATGGTTTCTCAAGATTATTCGCATTCTCCTAAAATCGTGGATGTTACCTTTTCGGTACAGTTTGCTGAGTTCGCTTTCAATCTTTTAAGGGAATAAGGGAGCTTCCGTTGGACATCAAAGCGGACAGTGCACTTGTCACAACGAGACTGTGGAACAAAGTGAAGAAAATTGTGAAAACATTTGCGTATCAAAATGATTTTTCACTATTATTTCTAATATTTATTTATCATAACTACCTTCCGGCATAAGGACTGCGACAGTTTGATCCAAGGCACAGGGGAGGCACTGCACGATTTTGTTTTTAAAAAAGTATATTTATAAAATCATATTTATTTACTTATTATTATTAGGCAGCATTATAATGGTTAGCACGACGTTGCAGCCGTCAGGGAATCGATTCCGGGCTCCTGCGTGGCTTTTGTCCGGGTCTGGTTTCCTCCCACATTCCAAAAACATGTATGGTGGGTTAATAGAACCCTCTAAATTGTCCCAAGGTGTGTTTGTGAGTGTGGATGATTGCTCTATGGCCAAGCGTGCCTTGCGATTGGCTGGCAACCAGCTCAAGGCGTACCCTGCCTATTGCCCGAAGACAGCTGGGATCGGCTCCAGCAAGCCCGCAACCCTCGTGAGGATAAAGCCGTTCAGAAAATGAATGGATTGGATGTATTGGATATAGTTGTGTAAACATGTTATAAGTCATGTCTTTCAGCTGCAAAAAAAAAAAATTTTCATTTGGGCTGAAAATGGGCCTGGATATGAAATGTGAGGGATCTAATTGAATGTATCGCTGCTGGCGAAAGAACAAGTCTTTACACGGTCCCCTCCACTATTATTTATTTGTGCAGAAAAAAGTCATCCAAGCCTCTTGAGGGCATGAATTGCTGCTCGCTTTTGCTCCGACTTGTCTCAGCTGTCCTTGTCAGACATGCCGCTTTTCTTTATGTGCCATCTTGTTGTCTGGGATGCTTTGCTTATTAGTGCACATACTACAAAACACATACCCAGGCAAATGTGGTTGGGTTGGCAGACTGCGTAGAGGAAGAACATTTGCGTTTGACACTAACCAAACCGGCTGGTGGTTATCGTGCTGGTTACACCTCTGCTAATTTTTATGGCGCCAAGGACCGGCACGGTCTGGCTCAGCTGCAGTTATTGTGACTCATGACGAGGACTGGGAAATTGTTAACCCCTTTTTAACCTAAAAATAGTATAGGACATAGTGAGCAAGACTGGCATTAGAAAAAATATGTTGCCGTGCCAAACAAATTCTACCCAGCAACAAGTGATTGGACACATGTGTGAAGTGACAAGTAAAAATAAGCAATTGTTTTGCTACGCTAGCTAATTAGCGCAAATATTTGATCATTTCCTGTCATATCTCCAGGTCCTTTCAATGCTATGTGGGGGCAGTGGAGCATTTTGCCCCAAGTTGCTAAGCATGCAGCTTTGAACAAGCATGACAGGCGCCATTGTGGATTCGGGACACAAATAATTGTGCCAACTGAATTCAGCGAGGCAAGAAATAAACGACAACTTATTCAGCGTACTGTCAAACCCCATTTTGAAGTCTGGGGTCCTCGCAAAGATGTGCAAACAAGACTCCCATTGTCATTCCACTGAAGGAGCTTGGGGCTGTTCGTTACCTTCATTTTCTGTTAATAAAGAAGAGGAGGGGGAAAGAGGGGCTTTGTAGAGATGGTGTCAGATGACAGAGTATTTACCTAACCTCTAATGCGAGACCGGTTTAGACTAAAAGGCGAACAGTCGCAATTCTGCTTCGAGATACACGGCAAAAGAACTTCAAAGCAATGGAGTAAAGTTACCTGAAAAAGTGAATTCAGTACAGTCATGAAGTATTTGTACTTTGTTACTTCCCATCACTGACTGTGACACATTCGCATAATCCGTGGCATTCTTTACTAATTGCGCCATGCCTTTGAAAGGTGACTCTGTGAGCAAAAAAACAAAAAAAGTTGTCCATAACTGGAGGAGTAAAAAAGAGGAAGACCTCATTTGAGGTTGCGTTAAGTTCGTCTTATCTGCCACACATCTGCGGGGCGCTGCTTTTTGCATTCTGCAATTACAGCTTGTCACTCACAAAGGAGAAGAGATGAGTTAAGTTGGGCTCCGGGAGGCCGGCGGATGTCATTGTAAGGCTGCAATTTACACCCTGGCGCCCTGTCAATGAAAGAATGAAAGAGTTTGTTTAGATTTTGATCCCAAGCGGAACGACCGCAAGATGTTCTTTTGGTATCACAGGCAAAAAGGCCAAAATCGTTAAGTGTTGTTTTTATTTGCCCGTTTGCTTGTCATTGTTGTTTTTATGGTGTCCTCATCGATCTGCCTTTGTATTCTTGTATTTTGCGCTGTTTCTATATGTTAGCATACCAACTGTTAGTCTGTTATGTCATGAATTCAAGTTTGAAGTACTGTAGTACCTAACAAAAGAGCAAGGTGTAAAAATCCTGCCAAAAATCAACTCTGGGCATGTTAACATTTGATCAATTCTCATTTAAACATGAACGTTAACAGATTCAGAGATGAATTTCAACACTTCGGTCCATATCGTTAATATTACATAGCCGACAGCGTTTGGATGAAATACATTAAATTGCTGTTAGCAAATCTGTTAGCATGCAAGCATTTGACAGTGGAAGTGCAGTGGTATCCAACAACAAGCTAAATGGTTTCCATCTTGCTATATGGTAGCATACCAACTGTTGCATTTTAGTGTTTTTTTTTTTTTATCAATTTTCAATTTAAATATTACCTGACTGCAGAGGATGATGTTAAATCCGACTAATATGCTTTCGCGCTTTGTGTAGCTATTCAGTTGATTTTCTATTTTGGTCTGTTAGCATACCGTACTTAGTGTGTTAGCACTATACCAGTTAACATTTCAAATTGTACCCAATTACATGGGAAGATGTCAAATCGTCACCAGTTACCCAAGAGTAATTAATATAGACTACACATGTAAATAGTATCTGTTTACATGTGTTGCTCCTCCCTCTGCTGTGTTTTAATACTGTAGTGCTAAATCATCAATAACTCTTTTGAATATTTGCCTCACCTGAAACCTATTATGCTCCAAGCGTGTGTGTGTGTGTGTGTAGCCCATCCCCCAGCCCGCTGCCTGCCTGTGTCTCAGGTTGCCCTCAGTCAGGTATGATGGCCCCCGAGGGCCTCGGATTAAATCCCCCCAGCCCAGACGTCTGCATGCAGGCCTGCTTTGCCCCCCGTCAGGAGTCCTGCATTGTCCACGGGGGGGCTCTGCATTGTGAGGGGAAGCTCTTGCATTATTATAGTTATCTTTGTGAGACTTGCACTGCTGGTTGTGTGGGCACCAAAGCCGAGGTCTGAGGTCCCATTAGAAGGAAGCCAAATCTTTCCCCGCCCCCCGGCTAATGGGAAGCAAGAATGAAAGGAGGATGATAGTTAGTGAGACCACTGAATTTGATAGTCAGAGTGGTTGACGTGAGTATCTATAGACACACTCACACTCACACACACACTCACACTCACACACACACACACACACACACACACGGAGTTAGTGCATCATGATTTAATGCTGCCCTCCAATTCTTTTTGCTACTCCAGAATAATACAGTCATGCAGAAGAATAGTGCTTCTTCTTCTACTACTGTCTTTGTGTATTTTTTCTCCATTTTTTAATGGAGATTGAAGAACATATGTCGAGTATCATTGTGTTATTCGAGTAGTTGAGTTGCTTCAGTCTTTGCTTTCGGATATTTGTTGCTTCTGACTGTTGGCGACGACCATTAGCATGTCAGTGGCATTTTGCATTGTTTGTTGGCATAAAGCTACGCAGACTGGTTGAGTCAACCGCAATGAAAGTAGGAAAACAAATGTCAACGTGATTCACACTTTGACTTGTGCTTGTTCTGACTCGATAGCGCACATGGCATGTCTGTCATATTATTTATTGAAACATTTTTACAGCGTCTGACCACAGACATGTTGCGTAAAAAGTTCTCCACAGCATGCGCCTCATAGTTTTTGTTTTTTTTTCAATTGTGTACCATTTGCCAAAGTGCTGCTTATGATGAAATGAGTTGAGTTCATTGCCATTATACATGTACAGTGGAACTTTGATTTAACAAACTGATTGGGGGAGGGGGTGTCTTCTGTTCGAGCTGAGATTCCTTTACATGGAAGTACTTTTTTTCTTGGCCCTAAAAACAGTACAAAAGTATTTTGAATTTTCATCATAGCTTAGACATGCCAATTAGATTTCAATGCATCGATCCATCCATTTTTTCATCCGCTTATCCTCACAGGGGTCGGGGGAGCGTGCTGGAGCCTATCCCAGCTGTCTTCGGGCAGTAGGTGGAGGACACTCTGAACCGGTTGCCAGCCAATCGCAGGGCACACAGAGACAAACAACCATCCACGCTCACGCTCACACCTAGGGACAATTTTGAGTGTTCCATTAACCTGTCACCCATGTTTTTGGAATGTGGGAGGAAACCGGAGTACCTGGAGAAAACCCACGCAGGGTCTGGGAGAACATCCAAATGCCACACAGGAATTTAAGTGCAACCAGGCCAGCTAAAGAAAGACCTCCGAGTGGGGTTTCTTTGCTTTGTTAACACCGGACGCTGATAAGAACCTCGCTGAGGTGTACAAGGATGTCACCGCCAATGTTTGCAGGGTCCTTTTGAAACTTTGCAGCAACATAGCCTCGATGTATTCGTTTTCTTTCTTCTTCCACTTAGGCGCTTATCTACGTTTCTGTTGATAAGATGGAGCTGATACGTCAACGTCAAGCCGGGAGAACCCCGAGTGGAAATTGACTCCACTGTGAGCCACGTCAAAAACGCCACGTTGGACACTTTGCACGCTTGATTTATGTGCAGCTAATAACCATAAATCAAGCGTGGACATGTTTGTACAGTCACATGACAGAGTGAGAGCGCTTTGTGTGCAGCCGGATTATAAAATTATTACAACATTCCCTGTGTATGTGTGTGCGTATTTACTTTCCCAGTCCCCATTTGCGGCCCGCTCTGTTCGACTCTCCCGCCCAATGAGCATTCACAAAATCAAAAGTTTGGAAAATGTTTATTCTTCCTAAATATTTGTCCATTCAAATGTAAGTTTTCATTTTGTATTAAAGGGCGAAGTCAAGTCAACTTTTTTTCTTTACAGTATGTCAGGCCGGTATAGACTGCAATGACATTGACCCACATCGTTTTGTTTGTTTTCATTCTGTGTGAGTTTTTGTGTGCATGTGTGTCTGCTTTTTTTTTTTAACTTTTATGTTGTTGTTGTATTTTATCTGTTTATGTTTCACATTTGTGTGGCGTTTAAAGTACGCTCTTGATGCCGACTGGCCGTCGCCAACGCAGTGAAGAAGAAGAAGAAGCAGAAGATCTGACGGTCCTAAAAGGGAGGCGACGAACTTTAACTTAGCGATGATAGAAGCGCAGTTAAAAATAAAAATGGTGGAGTGACGGACTGACGATGACGGACAGGTGGCCCGGCCACTGCGAAATGACGCATCACCCAGAAAGACCCAAATTGGTTGGCCCTAAATATTAATAAATAAAATATACATGAGCTCATTTATTTATTGTAAATAAAACAAATTATACTTGTAAAATAATCAGCCATATTTGCATGCGCTCTGGACATTTTTTATGAACTTGATTAAATAATTGCTTCAACTAATTTTTGTCGTTTCTTGAGTAACCGATTTTCGCCCGTCAGTCGGTTTGAAAACTCCAACGGGGCCCTTGAGGACAAAAGTTAGCCGGAGCGATGTAAACGATCAGCGGCTCTGTGCTAACTCATGGGAACGTGGATCCCGCCCAGAAAAGAAAGAGCCGCTCCGCGTTCCAACTTGACCCTAAATCACACAAGGCGAGGAGAGCTGTGATACCCCTCGGAAATACCGATGGATGTCGTCAGGGGCCTTTGAACGCGTGGCGGCGCGTCCAATAAATCCGACGGGGTCAAACGCGGTCCAAACCTTTCCTATGGAAAAGGAAGGCAAGCGGGCTGCAACACCTTCAGCAAGTGGACAGGCAGCCATGCAAAGTGGATGCTTTCGACATTCTGCACGGACGAGCAACTTTAGTACGGCTAACGTCTAAACAACAATCAACATGACACAAATTCTGCAATTAAAAAAACAAAGCGTTGACATGAAATCATTCTAAAAACTCAACGGGACGAATTCTTGTCCTAATGCGAAATGTTAACCCTGTTTTAAACTTGAAACCATGACCTCGGCTTCAAGCGCTAATTTGAAACCCCCAAAGTCCTGTTTATACGTTCTTGAATCCTTAATTTGAAAGCGTAACCCTAACTGGAGACTGAATTGGAAACCCGAATTGGAAATCTTACCCTGATTGAAATCCTATTTCGAAACTTGCATTTTCCTAACTCTAATTTGAAACCCTGATCCGAGTTAGAATGCCTAACTTGAAACCTTAATGCTGTCTTGAAACCCTATTTTGAAACAAAAAAACAATAATTTAACTTCAAACAATCATTTGGATTCCAACCCTGATTAAAATCCTCACACGCTATCCGAAACACTCACGTGCGACTGCCAACTTCTCACACATCACTCCGAAATAAATGCTTCAGTAGAGCGTGAGAGGCGATCCTGAATCGTGAACCCGACGATCCCTGGCCAAAATCAAACGAAAGATAAAACAACACTTTTATTGATGTGATTTTGATAGCGAGCGGCAGAGCAAAGTTTGGCCAATCAAGCCGTCATCATCTGCCTGAAACGTGCCGTCGCTCCTCCCCGCCGTTAGCTACATTGAAACCGTTCATGAAAACTCCAACGAGAAATTAACACACTCGGGGAGCTCCCCCGTGTCCCGGCGTGACCTTCTCGCATCCTCGGGAATATTTTCGGACTGTGTGTGTAAAACACGCTAATTAGAGAGCCGGTGCAGCTATCAGTCACTTGTGCTGTTTTATGGACCTTTTTTTTTTTTTTGCTGCTGTATAAGTATTGCCAAGTATGGTGAAGAGTGTCCATGAGGGCAAAGATAAGAGCTTTTCTGTATCAGCTTCACCGTGTTGACACCTTTGTCCTTTGACCAGGACATGACTGGGAAGTGTGCGTGCACGCGTGCGTGTGCGCGTGTGTGTGTGTGTGTGTGTGTGTGTGTGTGTGTGTGTGTGTGTGTGCGCGCGCATGTGTGACCGTGTATTTCATGTGTAATGTGCCCTCAGGAAAATTGTGTTTGAAATCAAATAGAAATTAAGGCGAAACCTTAACCCAAGCTTGAAGCCCTAATTTGGAACCTTAACCTTAGTTTGTAGTCCTCCTCTTATTTGAAATACTCAGAGAGGCTTGAAATGCTTTGCTAGTGCATAAGCCTGAATGTAAAACCCTGAACACTTGAAACTTAAATTACAGAGTAGAAACCCCGACTCGAGTTTGAAACCCCGGAGGCGGCATGGCTCGGTGGTAAAGTGGTCGATCCCCAAACCCATGTCGAAGTGTCCTTGAGCAAGATACTGAACGCCCAGTTGCTATTGTTGAAGGTCTAACAGTGGCTTGAAACCCTGTCAAGCCTAATTTAGGCTTGGCCCTAAACCTTAACCCATTCTTAACCCTTTCAGGGACTGCGGTTTACTACAGTGGACCATGTTATCAGGTTCCAGGGTGCATGAAAGGATTAAACTGGAATTGCTCATCCTTACCCCAAGTTTGGAACCCTAACCTCGGTCTTAAAAGTCTTATTTGAAACACAACCTTTCCCTACTAAATTCTTGTGAGAACATGCCTGCAAACTGTTGACGGTAAAGGATTAGTTGATACTCGAGAGGCCCTATCCAGCGTGTTTTAGATGTCTCACTCCTTGAACACACTTGATACAAATGATCAGCTAGCTCATCAGCAATTCCTGAGAAGCCTGATAAGAATTTCGATCATTGGTTGGGCAATATCTACTTTTGCTCATGATCATTTTTTGTCAAAGATCTGACGAAATTCAAGAATCAAGAAACCCGTCACCAGAATGTAAAAAGGTATCAGTTTGGATTATACTTATTTCCACAACATGATTGACATGACTTTTTTCGACTAACCGCAGTTTAATTTGCATATGGGACCAGAGTCTTGAAAGAACATGATCTCCTGGCAACAGAAGGGCGAAACGGGATCTCTCAGGCCACTCATTGTACAAAATTGAACATGTTCTGCCGAGAAAGTCTTGAATCTGTTGTTGTGTCTTGTGAGGAGGATTATAAAGCCCAAAATCATCCCGGCGGTGGCGTGCAGATGAGCACGCGAAGCATTCCTTCGCCCAAAATGCTTGAAAATCTCTTTCAGGCGTCGTTGTCGAGGCAAAGAAACAGAGCTGGCGAGCATGCAGTAAATGACTCACGCTTCTTGGGCAAACATTGTCTGCCGCATGAGTCACGTCACTGGCACATGGGCATGTGGCACACGTGGACCGGCACTCACCGGGCAGGTCCAAACGACAGCGCATTCCAAGTGTGTATGCTAGTACAGTACGTTCGAGTGCAGACAGTGCATAAAAGCTTGGCTAAACTACAATGAAATTTCATTTCTTTGTTTATGGGGACACCTTTGCCGCTTGTTGCCAGGCAGATTTCGTCGTATCATGAGTAGCCCACGGGCCAATGGGATCTCGGCAATAACAAACTAGCCCTACTCAAAATTGATCAGAGTGTAAAGGCAATCGGAACCCTGCTCTGTATTAAATATAAAATCTCAAATTGTGTATCATGGTTTTTTTTTTGTCCCGATCCGTATTTTTAGAAATATGATAGCTCTTTAACATTCGATACAGGAAGTGGTTGTATTCTCATTCAACTCAACTCAACTGTATTGATAGATCACTTTAAAACAACCGCCGCTGTATACAAAGTGCTGTACATGGGGCAAATATCACATATACAACAATAAAACAATAAATTAATAACAAAGACAGTACAAAGCACAAAACAGTAAAACTAAGATCAAGTCCGAGTCATGCTGAGTCAAAAGCCAAAGAATACAAATGAGTTTTGAGACGAGACAGGCAAGTTAAAATGCTGCTCCGTATTAAATCTGAAATCATGACATACCCCTGAATATTATACTTCTAAGGTTATGATTACATATCAAATGAGATTGAGAATTAAAATATTGAGTCAGCATTCATATTTTCACATTTACAGTAGTACAGAAATATGCACGACATGCATAGATTCCTTTTGCGGTTGAATGAATACTTTAAGCATAAAATATTTAAATTTACACACATTGCATATACAATTCTAAATATTTGGTAAATATACATTTAATATTTCATAGGACATGTATACATGTTGATTTTGCTTGCTCTGTATATATATATATATATATATATATATATATATGTCTTTATTTGGGGGGTGGGAGGGGGGCATTTTATTATGGCCTTCTTTCATAGGAGTAAATTTGCAAAAGAAGTCGGTTTTTAATCGTCCTTTTTGCATTTCAATGATTTTTCAATGAGGCGCCGGGCACACAAAATAATATTGTGTGTGCATGCGTTGTGTCATAAGTTTGTGGGAAGGTGGGTTGAGCGCAGCAGGATCCTGCTGGTCCGGCCACTCGCATGCTCTTCAATTCTTGTGCAAACAGCAAAGAAAAGCAGCAGTGAGTCACTGCGTCAACACGCCGGTTGTCTTCAGGTAATATCGCGTTCTCCACATCCGCCACTGACGCTCAGCTCGAACTTGCCTGATTGTATTGTGAGGCGAGCATCAATGTGCACAATGCATTGGGTGGGAGCGTAGTTTTTGCTTTCTCGGGTTTGTGAGAGCGATGAGCTGGACGAAGTGGTTTGGGAGAGGGGGATGTCTGGACTTTCCTGCGAAACCTGCTGCCCCCACAACCTTGTCCATCCCATCCTGCGGATTTGGGCCGCCTGGCTCCTTATCCTAAACCAACAGTCTCGAACTTGGGTCTTAAACTGGACGGGGATTTTAAATTCCGACCGGCAAATTGGTGCCGTTGTTCAATCCAGTTTCTTTCATCTTAGGCAGCTGGCTAAAGTAAAGCCTCTCCTTTCTCAAGAGCACTTTGAAACAGTAATTTTTGCCTTCATCACATCCCGGCTAGATTACTGTAATGCACCTTACTTTGGAGTCAGCCAATCCTCCATTAAGCATCTCCAGTTGGTCCAGAATGCTGTTGCTTGCCTCTTGACTTGTACTCATAAGAGTTTTATTGTTTGTTGTTGTATGAATTATATTTGCTTCAGGTACACTTTGTATAAAGCAGTGGTTGTTTTTAAGTGCTCTATAAATACAGTTGAGTTGAGTTGAGTTGAGTCTTGCGTGGACCCGTGGGTGCTGGTGAAGTCGCGTTTAGGCCAAAAAGAAAAAAAAAAAAATCAGCAGTGCTGGTCGGTTGACTTCTTGTGGCACTCTAATCTGTTTGCTTGGAATGTGGCAATTCCTGCTGAACACCTGACGGGTGAAATAGAAGTCTGAAAACCACTTTTTCTTTTTAAAATGTCAGCATTCTCATCCACGGCCGCACGTTGTAAGCCACAGATGTTTCCTCCTTGAGAAAATGTGAAACCCAAGAACAAGGATATCGTGGGGCTTTGCGGCTTTTCGGCGGGTTACAGTTGGGGCACTCCGGGGGAAGGAGGAAAAAAAAAAAAAAAAAAAAACACGCACAACACAGCTGCTCGGCATCGAAGCCAAGCTCGAAATAAAATATCGGGTGCGCATTGCCAAAAAGCTGTAGTGCTCGGTTTATGGATTGATGAGGGTGATAAAGAGGAGTCCTAATGGAGAGCACATGTGGACCCGAGAGTGCGGCGGCCAACGAGCTGCCTGGGTCGCACCTTTGTTGCCCTTCTTTCTGCTAACTTCAAGGCTGTCATGATTGACAGGTAGAAGGAACCAACGTGTGCAGTAAGGGCTCTATTTTCATAACCGGCGTAAATCCTGCGCAGTGCATGGCGCATCTCTACGCAGAGTTGGGTTAAACGCGATGTTGATCACTTCACAGCCAAGCGCGGGCCGGCGGATCTTTGAGAGGGATGGCTGCACCGTTGTGGGACTTACACAAGTGTACACCAGTGAATTATAGTTTTTGTGACACGTTCTCATTTGACTTGACGTACACGACGGTGCTTCTAATTTTGTCAAGAATAGTCACAAATTTTATCGAACGCTGCCACCATACAGCACTCATATTTCAAGTTTGCCAAAGCAAAAATCAGCAGCACTCCACAAACATGTCATATATTCACAAACCAAAATTAATACTACAATAAATAAAAATTAAACCCAAAAGAAGCTTTTTAAAAAAAAAAAAATGCAAAACTACCTTAATTCAAAAAAGTTAAAATGTTACTATAATGAAATATCCCAAACTATTACAACTGGGTAGGTGTTATGATTATTTTTAAAGGTACCACTCGCAGAAGCTGAGCCCATTTTGACAACGGCGCCAATAGCAAATGGACGAATGCGTTGTCGACTGATGCATCTCCCATTGATGCGAAGCTTGCAATAAAAGCTGCGTAACATGCCAATATTTGCCTCAGCAGGAAGCGGGACCGTGGTGGAGTTTATCAAGTGCTCGTCAGCAGCGCCTCGCTCTCCGTGGCACACATGTCGATAACCGCACTTGTGAAGACGCGGCGGGGGGGAAGGGGGGGGCAGTCGGCCCGTAATTACAGGGCCGCGCCGGGGAAAGCCATAATCACAAAGACCCAAATAGAAAGATGCGAGTTGACAGATGAGTGCAGATTGTTTGCTGCTTGTTTCTCTTTGATTTGTGGTCACAACAAGGGAAAAACCAGCTTTTGTCCCCCTGGCGTCAACCCCGCTATTTGACCCAATGCTGACTTGTACACTGACCACTTGTTGTTTTAACCCGGTGGAAATTCAAGTCACCAAATATGTCCTATTTTTATTGGCGGCTATTAAAAAAAAAAAAAAAAAAACATTCCAAGATCTGTTGACGTTCTTTTTTTCCCTCAGTTGAATTGTATTGTTGTTCAGTTGCACGCTGTCATGCGTTTCATGTTTGGTGCCGCCTTCTTTCATACAGTGTCATTTACTCTCGGTCCAGGCATTGGATGGTCCACTTGTCAATCATAACAGGTGGTTTCGGTTCCATTGCCTCATATTTATCCAGACATTGATTACTTTAATCCTTTCGGGGACAGCGGTTACTACCAGCTTATGTTATCAGGTTACAGCAGGGGTGTCCAAAGTCAGTCCTCAAGGGCCGCCGTCCTGCCTGTTTTCCAGCTCTCCCAGGAGCAACACACCTGATTCAAATACTCATGATCGTTCTAATGCTGCTTCAGCGCTGGCTGATGAGCTGATCACCTGACTCAGGTGTGTTGAGAGCTGGAAAACAGGCAGGACAGTGGCCCTCCAGGCCTGGAGCTGGACATGCCTGGGTTACAGCGTGCATGAGAGGGTTACATTTCAGTCACTCCATCAGGAGGTTTTCCCCTATTAAGTCCTAACCCTCCACGTTAAAAAACAAAAAACATCATCATTATATACAAGAGCAGTCCCCAACCTTTTTTGGACCACGGACCGGTTTAACAAACAAAATAATATGATATGAACTGCACGAAATCTTTTTTTTTCCCCCCGAAACATAACAATAAACACGAATCATAACACGAGGAACGTCATATCTGGCCGCGACACTCGCTGGTCGCTACAGTAACGTTTAAACGTGTCTTCAAAACAAAGTGCATTAAAAATACGACTCACCATCGCCGCATATGACGCAGAGTGGGCTTGGTGAGTGGGGATCTCCCGTTGAGATAATCCATATTTTAAGTAGGACTCCTGATACTGTCTATTAAATGTAGCCTTCTTTTTCTTGGAAGTCGTAGGGTCCTCTTCTATCTCCTGGCTGGGCCTTTTCCCCTTCCCAAAGAAACTTTACAAAGACGTTTGGGTTTTTTTACGCATTTTGCTAGCTGCTGGGTTTAATTTTAGCGGTAACCTATCACGTGACCGAGAAGCGCGTCTTCACCTGCATCAAGAGTGACATATTGTAGACGGAAGTAACAGAGATTCCGGTACTTTTTCAAAATAAAACATCTTTCAGCTTCCGAAATAAAACGGAAATAAGTTCTTTACTCTTTCATGTGGCCCACCGACCGGTACCGGTCTGCGGTGCAGGGTTTGGGTAATGATGATATACAACATTACCTGGCATCTCAGTCTTCTACTTTGTAGTCACTGTCAGGTCCACCAGTTGGTCAGTACAGGTGGCACCACTGATTGGTTCTGTCACCACTCATCATCATTCTTTCCTTGGGCTCGACACGCCTATGGGTGTTAAAGTAACATACTTACTTAGCAGTTTGACAAAAGTATTGTGTTTATTACTTTACTTTATGTTCACTGTTTAGTTAAGCGCTTTGTTACAGCTGCAGCTGTTGTGAAAGCGCTATATAAATCAGGATGTATTGTATTGTACATAAGTAAATCCATCCATCCATCTATGCTTCCGCCTTGAACTGGCATCCAGTTGGTTGGTTATGTAGTCAGTCATTGTCAGACCACCATCATTACAGGCAGCACCAGGTGTCAGTTTCTTTCGTCTTGCAAGCATCGGTTTAGGGTTAATCCACATGTCAGTCATTGCAGGCACCATCGATAGCTTTGATCAAAAGGTTTTGTCACTGAAGCCCCATCGCACGGAGTGGCGAAACAATTGCTGGTGTTTGACAGCAGTAGTGAGCCCAACAGTAGTTCCAAGAGTTGAGTGGCCATTTTCTCAAAGGCTATACTTTTGTACATCCAAATCTAGTCATCAATAATCACAGTAGAGGTTGATTTGAAATTGGCGGCGAGCTGATGAATCGTTCGCATTCAGCCTCTCTCTGTGTGTCGCGGCACTGTTCCACAACAGCTGGCGGAAGCTGTTAAACGAGCAGAAACTATGACACCTCGGTGGCTCGCTGGGACGATGTCATGGCACATTTTTTTCCAAAGAGGTGTGTTATTTTAACAGGAGGCCCTGTTTTTAGAGTTGCTGTTGTTGACGCATAGGCCTCACTATTCCATTTGTTTGGCCTTTTTTTTTTTTTAAATAAAAGCCATGAAAAACATCTGGGCGTGCTTTTCTTGGTCATGCAGCTGTTTTTGGAGTACGTCAATATTTAAGAGAAAATGATTCATTCGGTGATAAGCAGGAGTTTTATGATCGGGCCTGGATGTGTAGTACGAGGCATTTGTGACTTATTTCTCCTGTGAAGGTCACGCAAAGTTCACTCACGAGTCAGGCGCGGCATCCAAGAAGCGTACGGGCTTCCTCAGGAGAACAAACTCCCGTCGTGTTTTCAGCCTCACACAGCTTGTGTCGCTTTCAAAACGCTGCCGCTGCTCAATGGCGATTGCCTAAGAGACCCTGTTCCTGGCAAATGAATATGCCGCCTTGTTCCAAATTGAGTGTTTTTCGCCTGCCACTGCGCGCTATTTGCTCTGCCGTTCCTCAGGGTTGCGGGGTTCTTTAATGACCACTTTGATCCCATTCAGGTCTGGCGCTGGTGTTTACCTGACCCTGGAGAAGACCACCCAAAAAAAAAAAAAAAAAACGGGAAAACATATCCTATTCTCTGCAATATGAGATGAGGACAACCGGCCGCGGGATACATCGGCGACTGTCAAATATTTCACGTGTGTACTCTCGAGGTCCTGTCAACGAGTACAGGACGTAAATGTAGAGACTCCATAGCATCATGAACAGACGCCTCACTCTGGAGTCATGTGATCTTTCAGTCATTAACCCCTGAAAGGGTTAAAGGCAGTACCGCAAATGACTCGGTTCTGTCAGCCACTGAGCATAAAGTCAGTGGCAGGTCTACCTGTCAGTTGTTACCATCGGCATCACTGATATATTGGTTCTGTGAGTCAAAGATACAAAGTGGACTTGCGCAAACAGGTTTCGGTTCATACCGGGAGTTGCGCACCAATTTCACACAAAGGCTCATGGAGTGTAGGAATAAACTGGATTAAAAAAAATTAAAAAGATGAAAATGAACAAACCCGCTCTGAAACAACTAAAACTACAAAATAACTCGATTGCACCAGTTGCAGTCATTCATGATGTGCACTGAAAGACGTGACGATGTTCCATACTTCGATGACACTTTCGGCCATTTTGCGCCCAATTTAGACCTATATTGTTTTAGAGTACTGTTTCGATGACATATAACACATGTTTTTCCAGCCATTGGGAGAAAAAAAAAAAAAGAAAAGAAAACACCTCTCGGGATACTGGTCATCATGTCACACCAGGGTGAAAGTTCACCGTCCACGGCACCGCTTGTGGAGAGCAGATAGCGACCATCTCTCCACCGAGACCAGAAACTCGTGTGATGAATTGCACCATTCACCTTCTTCCCGCTCCATAAAGACCTCTATGTGTTTTTTGTCACATACAAACACAAGCACGCCTCTTTCGACCCAGACCCGAGTATGTAAAAACAGAGGAAATAGCTGCGAGAAAAGGTGTCATTTTTCCTCAGCTGAAAGCATTGAGGTGTGTGTGTGTGTGTGTGTGTGCGTGTGTGTGTTTGCAGCAGAAAGAGTGAGCGGCCTCTAATTCGCTGATCTCAGCTGATTGCGTTTTCCCGTCCAGACGGTAGACATTCCTGCAAACCTGCGGCCGCAAGCATCGGGCCCCTCGCTTCCAGAAAACCTTGCTGGAGACGCACATATCCAAACACACACACACACACACACACACACACACACACACACACACACACACAGGTGAAGATTTGTCAAGCCATGTGTTGAATTAAACCTCAGAAGTGTAAATTCAGACGGGGTAGATGATTCAAGCCAAGCTGTCACTTTGTCACAAAACAGTTCACGTTGATGGCTTCTCAATAGAATTTTGTTGGAAATGCTACCCCCCCCCCAAAAAAAAAAAGAAAAAATTGGCCCACACACTCCACAAATACGGCTGACACGTCACATTGACATGATACCTTCCGCCACGATTTTAAAGCAGTGAGAGGTTGATGTTTTGGACATTTTAGTTCTCAGCGATCCTCATCAAATAAAGCCGACAACATTTGAAAATATGCCGAGTTTTGCTGTAAAACACTCCATCAAGATGGCTGACCCGAGACAATGAAAATGGATACGTTTGGCTGGCATGCTATGAGGGAAATATGACATTTCATCACGAAAAAAAGGTCCCCATTTTTAAAAAGTCTGGGTAAATTTGTTACGGGTTGAGTTGTGCCAATATACTTTCCACGAAAATGGCCTACATGCTATGATAAAAAAAATGGCCAACCCCAATGTCAGCGATTTAGATGTTATGATTGATACGCTAACTGGAATGGTATTCAGTGGAATGCAGACCTCCGCCACCCCCCCTCAAAAAAAAAATAATGTAACTAATTTGGATTTATACATTATAATCGACACCATGTCTGATATTTTGGGGGGGTTTTTTGGTCATCGACAATGACATGTATTGTTATTAAATCAGGAAAATAAACTGAGGACTGTCCTAACTGTAATTTTTCACATTATCTGGCATCACAATCAGAACAGGCAACTTCCTTGTTTGATGTAAAAATGATGTGTGACTTTTTTCTTTGGGGGGGAAGTGGGGGGAGGGGGGGAAACAAAATTTCCATGACATTTCTCATGAGAACAAGCTCACGGCAGAACGTGAAACGTCAGGACCTGCCATCATCATGGAGTCACATCCGTGTATGTGACTCAGGCAGCTACTTTCACCAAAAACTGTGTGGGTCAGAGACACACACACACACACACACACACACACACACACACACACACTTCAGCCGGACACCGACCATCAGTTTTTCCAACACGAAGGTCCCAAAGGTTGCGGAAACAGCACCCCTGTGGTCCCCCTCGCCTCCGCCTCCCTCCTTCATGTCCTCTGCCGCACGCTTACTATCAACAGGAAACATCTTTTGCACCACAGGAAGTGTTACTCTCTAATTGGCCCGACGTGATTCGACAGGTTCTTAGCCAATGGGAATGGGGCTTATTTTAGGAGGTGGTATAAAAGAGGCCTTCGGACAACAGGTTCTCACACTTTCGAGAAGTAAGCACATCTGCTTTCATTGTTGTTGTGAAAGCAAAACTTTTGGACAGTGTGACTGTACTCATCTCTTCCAAAATGGTTTGGCTCTAATTGGTCTTTACACGGAGATTTAACACCGATGTAAGTAGGCCTAAATGTCATTCTTTCCCCGGTGGTATTTGATGACGCCTCTTAAAGTCAAGACACAAAATAAAAATACCGAAAAAATTCTGTTCTGCAGGTGCTCCAAACTTTGTTCACACCACTAGGTCAAAACATGCCAAAACATGGTGGGAATCTTGAAACTGTACAAAAAAAAAAAAGGTACAGGCCACAAATATATGTATGAAGTGTTCCCATTGTTCCTGAGGGAGCTTGAAACTGTATATGTGCCCTCCACATTTGCGGAAACATCCACCTGTTGGTCCTTGAAAGCTCACGGGGGAGTCTTGAAATAGCAAGAGAGTCCAAGTCAATGTATGAGTACGTGAACATGAAACGATGCTCACTGGATGTTCTGAGAACTGTCCATGTATCCTCCTCCCCCCCCCCCCCCCCCCCCCCCCCCTTCTTTC
>CAAKHF010010954.1:0-13620 GCA_901007745.1 Hippocampus kuda
GGTCATTGGTCATGCTTCCTTTCATAACTTTGCTGCTGTGAATTGGGAATTTCTCCATTGTGAGACTAATAAAGGTTTTCTTATCTTATCTTATCTTTTTTTTTTTAATTGACTTTCAATAGGAATGCTTCGCACCTCTTCAGTAGGATGTTTCCCAGTTGCCCAGCAGTGTGGAGTACAGTATTGCAAAAAAAAAAAAAGACACCGAGTAATAAATTAACTGAAAGAAATGCAAAATGAAGTAGTCGGTGGAAAATGTAAGAGCGGGGCAGCTAAAAAGTAACGTGTTGTGGTTCTAAATGATTTACAGGGGTCGTCCCTGCGGTCAAGCGGTGCACCATTGTGTTGAAACCCGCAGACGAGGATGTGTGTGAACCAGACATCTTATCTCCATATTTGGACTTTCAAAACAAGCACTTACGCTTTACATGTGACACTGTCATTAGTGGAATGTCTTCAGAATCATCGTCCTAGAAAACATTGGTCCGAAATATCACTGATAAGTCAACGCCGGTACAGAATGAGCAAGTGTGACTTTTAAGTGTGTTGTTGCCAAAGGGCTTTTTGACAAGCTGCTGAGAGGCTCAAACAACAGCTCTTCCATTCACTCTACGTGTTTTTGTCAGAAGAGAGAAATACATAGAGGTAGATTTAAAAAAAAAAATGTGACCTCTGCCTCTCTTTGGGGACCAGGCAAGAATTTGGATCCAAGGTCGTACATGCGTATATTTATTTTTTTAAGCAAATAGCTGTTGCGCCTCAGAACAGAGATTGTTGGTCGATATAAAACCAAGGGGATGGATGTGAGGATTAAGAAGCAGGAAGGCGTACGAAGAAATACTTGGACTGGATATAAAAAGAAAAAGGACAGTTCCAGCCAGTTACTTTGCAGCGACATGGGAAGCAGTCCCGAAAGCCAATGAAAACAGCAGGAGAATCGTAAACACGTCTATTAAACTCTCAAGCGCAACAGAAAAAAAAAAAACATTTCAAATGCACACACACCCACAAATGAGGGGAAAAAAGTCGTCATGCAGCCATACTAACACAACAACAATTCATCTTCTGCGTATTCGATTCTAAAAAGATTCTTTGGATAAAATGCAATGATATGTGCAATACAATGAGTGTGTCGTCAATCTAATGATGTAAACTAGTCCAGTGTTCCCAAGCTTAATCGCAGTTCATTATTCAGGTTTTTGTTTTTTGTTTTTTTTTTACCCGAACCGAATTTTCCAGTGTATTAACTTCCTATAATGCCCTGGGAAACGGGAAAGGAGAGCCACAGTCGACAACGCACTTTTCATCCGTTATCGAATGCCAGGAGAGCATTAAAATACAAAAAGCTGCTGTGAGCCACTGCTCACGCCCACACACTCACCAACATCACAAGCCACCCCACCGGGGGCATGGGTCTGGAACTCGTCCCACCGCAATGAACATGCCTGCCGTCAGTGTGCAACAACGCCCCACCAACCTTATTGGGAGGAAAAAAAAACACATCTTATTGTGACAAAAGATCTTGAAACCTTTTTTACAATAATATTATAATAGTCACCTGCGAGGAATGATCTCCTGGTTGTTGGTTCTGGAAGAGGTGTTGGTGAAGGGTGCTAACTCTACGCCCCCAGGGGGGGGGGGGTATTGGGTGCCAGAGGTGACAGCTGGAGACGAGACAAACTGCACACACCAAATCGCACACTGACATGTCCTCTACCAGCACTGTACACAGATTACACGTGCGTATCAAACATTATCTGTCTTCTGAGGTCAAGGAGTTCTTTCATAAAAGGCCATCACTGATTATCTCGTTAGCCCAATGACAGGAGACAGACGGTACATTTTATTTCTTACCCCTCTCCGCAACTATTGGTGTCTTACTAACATGACTGTGACGTTCTCATCAAAATCAGAGCAGAGTTGCGACGGATTGCGTTTGCTTTCGTCAGCAAGCATGGGAGTTGAGCGTGGTTTTGAGTGTGTGCGAGAAGAGTTGGCCGCAGTGTCAGTGGTCCTGGGTTACTTTGGAGCTGGAAGGCCTGAAGAGGACGGGGCGAGGATGCTCGTGTTCCTGTTGATAAGGCCCGCTTTCCTGTTGGGACAGGTCAGCACGGTACAGCTGACGTGAGCGTTTCGCAGCCCTTTTGAGGTCCCGTTTTTATCCGAGGAGCGCAACTAGATTGGAAGTACGAGGTCAGGGGAAATAGAAAAAGCAGTCTCCTTGATTCTCTGCTATTATTGTTCTGAATTGCATTTCGAATTTTTAATTTTTTTTTTACACGCCATGTGCTTGACTGTGTATCCAATAGTCACTGTTAACTTTGAAAGTCAATGTTAAAAACATGACCCTGAACAGGATGCTAATTGTTAAACATGACAGTTAGCATGAAACATTGCAAGCTTTTGATGGCAGTTTGTTTTATACAAAAACACACACACACATACGCAGGATCGTTGTTGACAAGTCATTTTGGCAACTTGTAGGTGCACATCCCATCAGCGTGGAGGGGACTCCGATAGTGGATCGGACCCTCGGTCCGCCCCTTTCCTCGTCCATCCGCGCTACGCTCCTGCACACACGCCAGTGGCACTGTCCTGTCGAGCAATCGGCGCACTCGGACCAACTTCGACTCTATCCTTTTTCGGAAACATCACTCAAGTCCCTTTTTTTTTCGTCTTTCTCCAGCTTTCTAGGTGAGTCGCTATTCTTTGTTCAAGGATCGGACTGCTCCGTCGTGCCGATGTGCGCGTCCTGAAAGGCGAGGGTTAAATCATATCTGTCATCAGCGGAGCTGTAAAAAACATCGGTGGCGAAGATGTTTCGGGTTGTTTGGTTCGTGGCTTATAATGCTGCACGGCGAAAGTTTCCTATTTAAAATTGTGCGGTACTTTGCACTCGTTTTCAGAGTCTACTTTGAGCTAAAGGTTCACTTTTTCATGCGCATTCTCAGAAACACACAGCACAGTGCCACAGTGGTTTGCATGTCGGCCTCAAAGTAGAGATCATGGGTTCGAATCTCAAGGGTGGCTTCTGCAAGTACTCGGGCTTCCTCTCACATACCAAAACATTAAATTCACGTTAAATTCACGGGTGACTTTAAATTGTCCCTGACCTTTGACTGACTGACGACCAATCAGTTTAGGGTCTACCTGGCTGTTTGCCCAAAATTCAACAGCAGGCAAAGTGTCCAAATATTACAGCATTTTACAAAAAGATTCAGGCAACAAGTGTGATTATTTCAACAGACAAACAAAGATGATAGAAAGAGTGATTATTTTACTTTGAGAAAAAAAAAAAAGGATTCCATTTATTTATTTAATTTTCGACATTGTGGTTCACACTCCTAACCAGTAGATGGCGGAAATTCGCCATGACGTTGTTGACCAACTGCCAAAAAAATCACAAGAAGAAGACATGAGATACTAAATGTAATCTAAACAACAAGAACAGAATTATTCGACCTTCATCTTCGACGTGAGGCTCAAATGTCTGCCACTTTCAATTTATTGTTTGACTATTAAATTGAAATCATTAATTCGTTCAACGCAAGCCCATGGTCAAACAACGGCCCTTTTGACTTCTCTCGCCATCGACGGCAGTAAATGAGTTTCAAAAGCAGCAAAGCCTATTTCTAGCCGACTTGGGTAACTTAGTAAGCACACCGGGTTGAGTTTCTGACGATGCAAATGTGACTTAGATGTGAGAAAACGTGGAGAAATGTGGCATTCACATCCAGAAATGTTTGAGTGGCCGTTTCAGTCCTGTCAAAAGTTGTAAAAGAGTCTCCTCGGGTTTCTTGCGTGAAACTCAACCCTCCTTGCTGACATATTTATACACCACAGCGGCGATTCTATATATCATCATTATTATACCCTTGTTGCGGATGTATCAGGAATAAATCGTTTCTCTTTTTAATTATCTATACCCTGGAATTACAAGTTCCTCCACATCACCTAAAATTTATGAGGGTGCTTTGGGACTTAGTGTTGATATTCAGTGGCCTTGAGGAGTTTTAACTAGGGACCATAGCAGCACTATGTTAGGAGCAGAGGGCTTATGAGCCCCACACCCTAAGAGGAGACCACTGTGTGAAATGCCACACACGCGCACACACACACACACACACACACACACACATCACATGGGAGCAGGAAAGCCAACGGACAAACATAAGCGCAATCAACGAAAAATCCAGCCTGCGTTGCCGCTCAACATGGCTCAAGAGTCTGGCTGGAGTTGTGTCACAATGCGATTGTTCCAAGTTGAAGTCATTGCGCACGTCTGTAAGCAGCAGTGTCTCCACACAGTGGGCGTACGCTACATCCGACATTTCCTGCTCCCGTATGAACTCAGCCGTATGTGTCATCCGGGGTTTTTTTTTTTTCCGACTTTACTTGCCATTATTCGTGAGACACAACTCAAATCGGAGCTTTTTATGTCGTCCACAGCCACTTTTTTTTTTTTTTTGGACTACCTATTTTTAACTAAAGTTTGGCATTCCTTTGAAGCCTGACCCGCTGTGACCTTCAAGTGTCATTGACGCAACGAGGAAGGAGTCCATTGGAGAGGTGCGAACTTTGAATCCGGGTGCGTTGTTTGTCTTTACACTCCTTGGATTCCCAACCATTTTGTCCCACCAGACGTGGTGATGCTGGTGAAAGTATCACAGTCTGTCATCACATCACTTTCTGAAGGTGACCGTCTTCAGGTTTCTGATTGGCTAAAATGTCATGAACAAGCTCCCACTCAGAATTTGTGTTTCTCGGGGAAGAACCGTTTGCGACAAGGACGACTAGCTCACAATCTTTGCTTCGGTTAATCTCTGATATGTTTGGAGGGTTTGTTCCTCACCCCGACTCAACCGAGCATGTCTTTATGGACTTTGGCACGGCCACGCTGGGACAGAAAAGGGCCTTCCCCAAAACTATTAACACACAGTTGGAAGCATATCGCAACAACGTTCAAAAGGCTGAAACTCATTTTCAACAGTCAACAGACTAATTTGCTTTCGTGAGCCTCGAGAACCCAACTCCTTTTCGCCCTGCACTTGTGTCGGGCACTGCTCTCACTATTAACTGACCGTCGTGTCGTGACTTCCTCTGAGGTTCTGCTGCTGGAAAGAACAAAGGGGCTGATGAAAAAGAAACGCGTTTATTATTTGCTGCGGCGACACAAGAAGATACAACAAACAGCGGAGAGCCAGAGCGAGCATGGATATTTATCCAAGGGTTGAACATGCTTTCTCGAGCGAAGAGGAAGTGTTGTGCTTGGATTAAGGCTGAGTGTGATGGTTCGGAGTAGAAAGCCTAAAAATGCGAGTCTGAAAAATGCTGCCTTATCTTGGATGTTTGTTCACCTGGTTAGCTGAGTCAGAATCTGACGGACATGAACGGAGAGACGGTAAACAAAGTCCACTGAGGTGGACCTACAGCAGAGGCGAGGATTTCGCACTGCGGGACTCCGAATGTGCCTCAATATTTAAAGTACAACGGAACACAAACAGGAAGTCATTATGTAGAAGCCATTTGTTTATTTATTCAATATCCTACTAGTACACTGAATAATCGACGTACTAGTACGCTGTTTGCCCTTAGTAGCAAGACAATACAGCGCGGCAATAGAATGACTGTCTAACTAGTTTCATTTTTTTCTTCTACCATATGACCGTTCTGCACACTAGTAGAATGACGAGAGCGCGCTAGTAAAACGACTACACGTTACGAGTGAAGCCGAACTGTGCACTAATTGTCATTAAATACAACTACCGGTACATTACTATATGACTTCTTATATCATTATGAAGGCGTATAGGAAAAAAAAAAAAACAGGGTAGATTCAGAGTTGGCGCAAAAATGTAATTTCCATCACCGTTTTTCTGATTTAGCTTCCTCAAAAAGCAGCCAAAATCACCAAGACCTCTGCCAGAGAGACGTGCATATTTAGGGGTACCAGAGATGAAGATTTAAAGGATTATCTAGGGTATGTCCAAGCCCCCCCCCCGTTCCTTTAGGCAGATCACCACAAGGATTATAGCTTTAAAGCCATTACCGTATGTTTTTACAGCCTGGTGGTGCTTAACAGGCTATTTATCTGACAGCCAAAAAGAGTGTTTACGCAACCTTGCAAACACATAAACAAGTACAAATGAGAACGGCCGTATCTGCCCTGGGGGAGTCCCAAACGGTTGAGCAAGCGCCTCTGTGCTGCGGTCAAAGGTCTCCCGATGGTTGACGGGGAGAGACGATACATCACAGCTTCCCGTAAAAAAAAAACAAAATCACAATCGGGGGTAATTCACGACCGCATGTGTCGCTCCCCTAATCCAGTGAGTTATCGCTTCTTGTTCAACCTGGCTGGGGATACTTTTTTTTCCCGCCTTTTGAGTCTGCGAACGTACTGCCCGGTTCAGTTCAGTTCATGGGAATGTGCAAGCAGTTCCCTGTAGGCTTATGCCATCGTTGCTTCAACACGTGTCCTTTTTTTTTTTTTTCCCCCTCTCTCTTTTGCAAGACTTGATATGGCTCCGCTCAGCACTGGTATGTGGTGCGTTTCCTCCCTCTCGGCTTCCAGATGCCCCTCTTAAAACGCCAGCCCGGAGGGGAAGTGGAGCAGAGGGCTTGGTGACTGCGGTCAGCAGCAAATTAGAAAGATTGCTTTGGACTTGACACAATCACCATCTCGCAAACCGAAGCAAGTCATTAATGGAGCCTAGACGGGGCCCTCCCTTGCATGTGGAGGAGCCCCGAATGAGACCACTGCTGTGCAAGAGACTCTTAAAGAGAAGCGGAGGAGCTTGTCAGGGCCCTTATGTTATCAAAATATTTAGGAAGTGGCTATTCATTACTGCTGCTGGCAAAGAACAGCTTCTGGTGAGGAAAACAATTTCCTACACACGTACTGTATAAAACTGTCCAAGCGGTGACGAACGAGGCCAAAAGCGAACTCCTTCGGGTCATATTTATGACCGTTAAAAACAATAGAATAGAAGAAGGAATCACCCTGCAAGTTTTAGCGCACTCCACAGACTTTTAATCTCCACCCAATGACTTTGGTCTAAATTTAGCTTCTTCCACGCTAGTTGACATTTTCAACTGTGGTGTTCAACCACCGGTCCACGGGCCCCAATTTGGTCCCAGGTCGCATAGGTCGATATATTTCACAGTCAAATATGAAGTACATTGAAGTCTGCACTAATTTATTTTGACCGAAGTACTTAGATAGTTTAAGTACCTTTGCCTCCTTTGACAAATGCAGTTCGGATTTCTGCGTTTTAGGAAGCGTCGCGCACGGTCTCACCCTAAATCTTCTCAACTGCCACAGCACAACCTCCCAACTGTCGTCCGTTTCTTTCTCCTGCCTCAGTTTTAAAGATAGACCCTTCTTTTCTCCCTTTTTTTACTCTCCGTAGACATTCTTCCACGGTGTGACCACAGAAGCATTTGCAGCTGGACTCGGACCTATTTCGGAGCTGATGTCGACAAAGCCAAAAGCGAAGGAAACCAGGGACTTGACTGCACTCCAACTGGCCCGGCTTCTGCCCGGGACACAACTGCGCAGTGTTCTCTGCAATTTATGTTGCTTTGATTCTGCCAGCTCCGCATAACGATGACCGGCAAAGAGTGCGACAGACTTTGGCTTGCGCACGATAAACATAGATAATATTTCACTCAAGTATCTGGTGCCGCAGGCCTGGGCTTTTTGACTCATTTAGATCACATGTTTTCAGAACTTGGGGTAACTGTAAGAGTTGAGGTGAACTGAAGTCTCATTTGGCAAATCTTTTCAGCTTTAACGGAACATTTTTCCGAGCTTGGTAAACATGAATCTCCAGGAAAAGCTCTCTGGCCTGAAAGGTCTGGTGACGCACTCGCACAGCAAGCGGCGTTTTAAAGCCGACCTGACGGTGGACATGATCAGCCCGCCACTGGGCGACTTTCGCCATACCATGCACGTGGGCCGCGGCGGCGAGGTGTTCGGGGACACCTCCTTCCTCAGCAACCACGGCGGCTCCGCCAACGGCGGCAACGGGGAAACGGACTCGGTGTCCAGCCCCGACAACAAAATCGGGGCCTTTTTCTCCAGGACACTCCGACAAATCAGGAGGGGCTCTGACAACAGAATCAGAGAAGGCTCCAAGGATGCGTCACTGCCTCCCCCGGCCGTTTCTCCCATCATCAAGAATGCCGTCTCCCTTCCAAGGCTGGACGTGGACATGTATAATGGGAGCCCCACCACAAAGATGCTTTTCCCCAGTTGTCAAAGCACACCAGGGGAGAGGAAAAGTTCTTACGGTAAGCCCACTGATCCAAAGTACAAGCCCTTTTGGTCAATGCTTCGTCTCCTATTTATTTTTTTTGAATGAAGAATGTGAATAGATAAACATTACCGAATGATGGTAGTATTTGACAAATCCTATCGTGACACTGGAGTCTCTTTGTATTTCGTGGCCTGCTTTGCTTCACATCGTGTAAGGTTGTTCGAATCAATGAAAAGTAACAAAATAAACGAAATATCGAAAAATCATTTTCATTTACGGATTAAAAAAACTAGCGCACTTACAATAACTGGAACTACAATTTTAGCAAAATGTGAAAATGCAATAGAGGGTGTTACACAAATCAGTAGAGATGTTCCATGAAAGTGGCTTTGGAAGCAAAAAAAGAAAAAAAGCATTTTTGGCCAAATTCCAAATTGTGTGACCTCACTGGCAGCCGCCCGAAGACGTTCCATCAAGGCAAATCTCCACTATTAACTATGGCTCAGGTTACGGCAAAGACAACAACACATTAGTCAAATTTCCAAATTTCCTTCTGCTCTGTTGAACACTTTAACATCTGCTGACGGTTTTGATTTTGCGGTTGATTTTCTGGGCTCGCATCGGCATTGATGACTCACGCGGCAGGCGTCTGTTTGCAGCAATTTAGCTTCGGATCAAGTCACTCGATTCATCTTTCCAGTCTCTAGCAGACCATGATATGACGGTATACGCCGCATGAAGTGATGTTAAGCCCTCTCATGCACCCTGTAATGTGATAACATGATAAGCTGTCCACTGTAGTAACCGCTGTTAGGCTAAAATGACAAGTCCCCACAATCCGATGCCAGACTATGTGAATTTACTGGTATGATAGCCTTTTGAAATTAACACTTAAAAAAAAAAAATAGGTTACAATGTGTGAATCCTGTCAGGGTCGGGTGAGGTCAAGGCACCAAATGGTGAAAGCAGATCTCCTGCTGCCCGGTCGTGTGCGCGTTGCGGTCATCCAACCGCCGCTACCCGACGCCCAGCAGCGGACGCTCGCACATTAAAATAATATCAGCATCACCCACTGCGCCGCGCCAGACAAGCAGAGGGTTCGGGTCCACCGCAATAAAATGACCCCCCCACCCCCCACCCCAATTGAATTTCCATTGACTGTGTTTTTTGTGGCTTCAGCACATAAATTCCAACGCATCAGGATAAACATTTGGAATGGTGAGCCGATGAAATGTCAAGTGTTTCCCTACAGGGGTTGCCGAGTGCCACCGAGCTTAAAGTTTAGAAAGATACTTCCTCAGTGGGTCTCACACTTTTTACATCTAGTACCACCTCGGAAAAAAAAAAAAAAATTGCAGTACTGTACATCAATTTGTTTTCTCACAAGAAGCGAAGATCTGAAAGACAGCATTTGAAAGAAAAAGCTAATATATCTTCTCTGGAAATTCCAAGTGTCATATGCTCCTCAACCAAATCCCAGAGTGGTCCTCTACGATTACGACGGGACGAAAAACTAAATCCCGGTTGCTGAACACAGTAAAACATGCAAGCGGGGGTCAAACGAGTTAACGCAGGGCCCCCTGTTGTAAACTCTGCAAGACTTGGCGACCATGCGCAAGAGCACCAGTCATGTCTACTCAATGATTTAGACAGATTTGCCCCAGAAGCCTTTATATATCACTTTGGCGCATTAGCAGAAGCTTCTGCACTGATAAAAGACAGCCATCCAGAAAGAGCAGGCAATAAACTGATGGAAGTTTGTCTCTGAGTAACTCACACTGACACCGGACTTAAGCCACATAAATCTAAAAAAAAAAAAAAAAAAAAATGTAATCATATACACACTACATTCACTGTTTAGTGTCTGTCTTAAATCATTTTGGGGGCACTTTTAGTGGAGTACGTCTATGGCATTTCATGAAAGAGGAATGGATTTTATTTTTATTTTTTTTTTATAAATGTCTATGTCTGGGATGGGCTTTTAGTAGATTTACAGTTCTACCGTTCTGTCCAATGGTGGCAAGGAAGAAACTCCTTAAATTGGATTTTGTTAATTTGTCAGAAATTATGGTTTGTACTGCCCCCTGTTGGATTTATAGAGTACATTTTGACAAGTCCTTCCAAGAACGTGCTCATACGTCTGGAATTGAGTGTCAAAACACAAACCTTTGCACTTAACTGTACACCGTACACGTACCATAGATGCGCATTTTGTCATCAAGATTCGGTCGTCACTAAATAGTTCCTTGATGCTAATTCCCAAATTCTAGCATTAGCAATGGTGATATTTTGAAAAAGTATGTTGTGTTGTTCAGTACATAATGCGTGCAATTCTATTCTCCTCAGGTTTGGAGTCCGGCTTCGTCACACTTCCTCGTCTGTCCCGCTCCGAGCGTCAGCAGCCGTCCGTCTCCGACCCGGCCCCTTACACGGCCAACGTGCACCGCGGCTCTCTGACAGACCCCACCGACGCCATCTTAACCACCCGCTCGACCGCCGTTGTGACCTCTGACCCCAAGCCAACCGCCTTCTCCAGCTCGTTCGCTTCCCTCACCTCACTGGATACCTTCAACTTCGACCTGGGCCCCTCCCTCATGAGCGAGGTGTTCGGCTTACTGGACGGAGACAGTCACACCTGGGAGAGAGACGAGACGGGGTCGCCGTGGGGTCTCACCAACGAAGGATCCGAGATGGACTCGGCTACTATCTCTTATGTGGACTCCCTGCTGAGGGAAGACTGCGCGGGCGGGAAGAGTCCGCAGGGGGCGGAATGGGACGACGACGAAGGAAGTGCGAATGAAATGAACGAAATGGCCGTGTCCGGGAAATTACCTGACGCGCTGAGGGGAGGCTCGGTTGAGCGAGCGAGGTTAGCGGTGAGGATGGAGAGCGAGCGCTTCCAGAGTGCCGCCGATGTGCTCGCACGCCATTACGGCGGTCACAACCAGATGGAGACAGTGGATTCGGAGAGGATGAAGACGATATCCTATAGCTACGCAGACGATGACGATGATGAAATCAAAGTCTGAGCTGTTTGAACATGAAACTCATTACTGGATATACTCTTTGATTACTCTGTAATTGTAATCTAATAACCAAATCGGCAGCAATGACTCTCAGACTGCAAATGGAGGATATTATTTTTAACATGAATGCTGGAGATTTTTTTTTTTCCACTAACGGCGCCATGATTTTTGCTGCAAATGCAACAACATTAAGGACTGACATATTTTCAATGTACACAAAGTTCAGGATATTGGGCTAAACCTAAAATGGCCTCCCTGAAACTCACAGATTCACTGCTCACGTGCTCAGGCTGACAAAATAAAAGCATTACTTTGGCGCCATCTTCTGATGGCTTAGTGTCAAGGAATTATGTTGCACTTGATTAAGCAGCTCAATTTAGACAAAAAGTGGTGCTTTAGCACCATTTGGTGGCAAGTTGAAATTTTTCATTTGAACAAAAGTAGTGCTTTCCTACCATCTTGTAGCATCAATTGGGAAATATAAACTTTTTTTGTTCACTACTACTGAATTTGACCTTCACAACTGGTATTGTGCATTCAAAAGCTCAGAGAAGCTCAAAGTAAATTCACCTGGAAAGATCGTAGCGCATTGTAGATTCATCCTGAAATATCACCTGAAAGCCCAATAACCTAAACATTTTGTGACGACTGTCTTGAATTGAAGAAAAAAAAAAACACTCCCCACCGAAGATTAAGAAAGAGAGGAAACACTAACGTTACTCAACAAAGAAGTCCTGCCATTCACTTTATACTCACTATTTCTTCGCACGGGAGGAGGACAACCTAAGGGTGTTCTAATGTGCTCGCTGCAAAACCGCCATCAGTAGCGGACACGGATACAAAACGAAATGTTTCTGGAGGTCGGTGTGCAGTCGGCATGCGTCTCAGGCTGAACTTCAATTCAGAACATTGCAAGTCATTTTACTGAAGACTTACCTTGACATGAAGGGGAAGCCTTAAAATCGTTCACGATTTTTACAGTGTTTTAATGGACGACAGTCATCGCGTGACACAAATTGAGTAACATGACAGTAACGCCAGTGTTTGGTGTTATCAACTACAGTACAGGCTGTACTATGTAATTGTTCCTTTAATGCTGCAGACCTTTTGTATCAACTCTGTGCACCTCTAACGAGGAACTATGTTTCGAACAGACACATTGTAATGTCAAGGCCTACAAATGTACATGAAAATATCAGCTGACTGCCCAATAAACATGTACTCATAAGCACCTTCAGAACATACAGCGGTCCAACCTTATACTTTATGACACACTACAATGATATGAATTGGAAATAAAGATGCTTGGGAGTGACGTTATCTTATAGCTCTCCGGAAAATAAAGAACTGCAGAAAAATAAAAATGGTTGTTAAGAATTTGGAATAGTGGGGACGAATCTATTGGAAGTCCTAATCATGACAGCTTCCGACATGAATTAGAATGGAATGTCGTGGTATGAAGACCTATTCATATGAAATATTTGCATGTGATACATTTAAGTCCATATCGTGTAGCTCTCCTCTTACTGTGCTATGGAGGGAGCCTCTTTGGACTGTAACGCAGGGGGAAGCGGCGGAGGGCAACTGGGGGCTTTCAGTCCAGACTTTTTAACAGGCGGCTTTTTAAGACCAACCGGCTGAGCTGGGGGTGGCGGACGCGTCACCTGTGTCATGACTGTCGCAGGGGGAGCCACAGAAGCCCGAGGCTTTGGCGGCACCGGCGCTTTGGGCTTGCTGTAGTGAACCGCGAACAGCTCGTCAGCTTCGTTGGCCTTTCTCACACTGATGCTCCTTTTTGCTGCAAATGAGAGACAGCATACAGACTTGTAAGATGGACGGACAATTTATGTGATACGCCGGTCGGATTCAGCTTGACGAGAGGGTTAAAACGTCTTGCACGAGCGCGGTGACGACAAAGTAGAAACCAGTACTTGAGGGGAAAGTACTGTGAGCCGCGGGGGCCCACCCCCGTCGTGGTTAGGACAACATGCAAGATGACGCACGAATTGAGTGGGTGATATTTTGACGGGTAATGCAAAACTTCCTGTTTTGATCTGGATTTAGCTTCCCTCTGTAGACCTGTACTAACTAAACTTGTGAAAGGAAAAGAGATGTCAAGAATGTGCTCAGGATTTTACACAATGGAAAGAGACACGAAAATTGGGGTGAACCCCAATCTCTGCGCTCAACAACAGCAACCAGTAAAGGAAATATGATAGTGGCTTTTGGGGTCAGATCTCACCATTGCACAATTCAAATCGCAAATGGTTATGCTACAGCAGTGGTGGGCAAAGTATGGAAGGGGGGGGGGGGGGGGGGAAAAAGGGTTTTTTTTT
>CAAKHF010010954.1:13640-37064 GCA_901007745.1 Hippocampus kuda
ACAAATGGCTTTCATCTTTTAAGGCGGTCTACAAAGAGTTTCCATCCTGTAAAATACAGCGCTGCTAACAACCACGGACATTCCATAGCTATATGTATGTCCATCCATCATACATTTTATCATAGCCATGTATTATATACACATTTTAAATGAAATCATTTATTTATGAATAACAGGAATGAACTATTGTTTCATTATTAGAATAATTAACATGATTTATTACTTAAAATATTTTACTTATTTCACTCACACATTGATAAGTCTTTTTTTTTTTTTCGTATGTTTTCTAACATTGAAATGTGGTCCTTGACCACAAAAGTTTTCCTGCCCCTGCTGTGGAAATGTCAAGTGTGTTTTGACTCACGTTTCGGCGTGGCCATCATCACAACTGCTTTAGTTGAGACGGGCTGGGCCTCCGAAATGGGCTCTAATTGATCCAAGCATGGCTTCTGTGTGGGGTCCCTGCTCTGTCCTGGGTGGGACCCTGTGATTCTTTGATGTGGAGTTGGATTCTGGTTTGGCAACAAGTTTGGTCTTGCGAGGGCTGAGCTGGTGGATATCGTCGTGTCTTTTTGGATTGTGGTTGCAGCCTTGGGTGAGGAAGCAGCCCACGCTTGGTGTCTCATAAACTTTTCAGAGGAGACACTGATCCCGTCCTGAGAGGGCACGCTACAAGCAGACAAAAAAGTACATCTAAGAATAATGATAATAATTTATATACTGTAGCGTCTTTTAAGGGACACTCAACAATTACTCATAGGGGATACAGACTGTTCATTTTTTATGGACAATTATAATGTTCTGAGTTAATAACGACCCGGCCCAAAACAATCCTCATAATTGTCTATACTAAATAACGAACAACACATCTTATCAATATAACTTGTCTGATATTCATACATGGATGACCATAAGTAGCCTTCTGTGCTGATTCTGAGGCTATACCTGTTTGTCTTCGAGCAAGGGAGAAGATAAGTTGAAGAGGACGAGGCTGCGGAGGGAGCGGAGAACGTTCTGCACAATGGCGTTTGTTCCGAGATCATGGACTGGTCGTCTTGCATGTTGGGAAGCTCCGGAAGCTCAAAGGACACCTCTGAATAAACATTTCCATCATAGATCCGTTTATTCTCTGCTTACCTACTGCTATCAGAATGGCATCTGTCCTTGTTTCCATTGACATACTCGAGTCAGTGTCTTCAAAACAGTAAATGGACAAATATGTACATCAACAAAATCTAACGGGTTGTAATATAAGATCTGTATTGAAAAATATGCCTTCACCATATGACTGTTCTCAGAGGTATTCATATAAAAATATCTTGTAGTGGTTCTAGTTTGCAGAACCAGCGCTAATATCGCGGGACAGATTATGTGAGTTGTTCTGCGCTTTCACCTCACTGTTACATAACAGTAACTAGTCCTGTACCTCCAGGGAAGAGCACGGAGCTGTATTGAATCAGAGGCTCAATAACCGTCACCACCTGCACAGAGGATGCGGCCGCCATATCAACCAGGGTGATCTCTCTAAATGGGAAGAGAGCAAGCGGACAGGATGAGATTGATGACGGGTATGAAATATGCGGTTGGACACCTATAGATACCCCTCGGCTTGTGGCCAGAGAAGGTTGGGCCCCAGCACGATGGCAATGTTACTGGGCGTCATCTTGTTTGCAGCCTGCTGCTCGGACAGCAACGACAAGAACTGCACCAGGTACCTGAAAATAGATGAAGAAATGCCATGTGAGGGAAGACTTGTACTTGTTTACTTTCAATGAATTATTATACAAAGCAAATAATTCCGCACCTGAGATTGTTATAATTTTCAGGTGGCAGTTTCTTCAGTAGGATTCGGAATTGCTCCAGCTTCTCTGTGCAGTCTTTTTCACTGTGAATACACACACATATTATTATTATTTTTTTTTTTATAATTTAAAACCATTCCCAAATGTCTTAACATGACAAAACACAAACTAAATATGCAGAGTCAAGAATTACAACCCCATCGCATCAACAATTTCAGAGAGCATTTGTGTTTATTATCACAAGCTAATGCAGTTTACGAATGGTAATCTGTGCATCGAACAAAAATGCAGCTCTGAGGGCCAGTTGCGATGTACATCAGCATCAATTATGCAACAAATCAGAAAACCAGAAGCGAATTGTTTGTCGACATACAATTTAAAAGTCACTTTTCTATGACATGCTCCCTATTAAAGTCATGAAAGTGATATGAAAAATTGTGTGAGGACTCAGGAGTGGAGTTGATACACACCTGGCTGCTTTGAACCAGTCATTGTAGAGTTCAAAGGTCATTAGAGGCTCAGGAAGTTCTCGCAGGTAACACTTCAGAGCTCCTATTGGGAGTAATTTAACATGAAAACAGACACATAAGCCTCCCTTTGTGGCAAACCACTTCTTTCTTGACAATCACGTCATGTTTTTACGGTTCAGTAAAAAATAATAATAATAAAACACATTACAATATAGAGCATGTGACACCTCGAAATGTGATGCTGCAGCATGCCAATAGCTGTGCGGTGCAATAAGTGTCCGGCAGATTGGAGAATTTAATGGATAGGCTTCCGGGTTCTGGCAACCTTTTTAAAGCTCATGTTCATGATAACTTACCGGCCACAGCATGAGGGTCCATGCTGAACTCGCCGTGATCAACCGTCCCCTGATCCATGCAAGCCTTGAGCCTTTTCACCACTGAGGCCGCCGCCGCCAGACGAAATAGACCCTGCAGAGAAGTGCAGAAAGAAGGGCCTTCAGCTTATTAGGGCAGATGATACGAAAATACTACTAAAATGGCCTTACCTCCTCCCTCATCCCGGTTCTGAGCAGCATGTGAATGCATTCTTGAATGGGTGCTGCAATTTCTCGGTTGCTCTGAAGCAGATGAGAGGCAAGAGACTCCCCGAAAACCTTTGGGCCCGAGGGGTTTGCTGGTGGCTCTGGAGTCCATAACACATGTTGAGCAAGGTCAAGTCAAGGGTAAGCCCGTGTGGCAAATAAATATATGCGCTAACCTTTTGGCCTGTGGTTCTCCTTGAGTTCATTTATATTTTTATCCAGGAACTCGTGCGAATGTTTGTGGTATTCTGCTTGCAGCTCCAAAAGCTTCAATCAAAGTAATAGGAAGGCATTAGAGGGGTAAATATGTCAAAGAAAACGTTTACGGTCTGTAAATATTCTCTCTTTGCGTGCGGGTCTGGAAAGTATGAATAAATGGGGATTTGCTGCGTTGCCAAACATGCATGGAGAGTTTTTTAAATAGTTCCAAGTGCAACATACATGGATGAAGTAGCTTGCATAGTCGTCTTCTTTGGTCGCAAAGTGATACAGATCTGCTGAATATTGATTCTAGAACGACAAGAAGAATCTACTGTTAAAAGTTCAACTCCTTGGCGCTGTGCGCTGGTACCTTGATGGTCTCCAACTTCCTCAGAGCTTCTTCTTCCTCCTCCTTGAGACCGTCCTGCTTGGCCTGTGGACCAGTGCTGGCCTGGCTCCTGGGGTTCAAGGGATCTTATCCAATGGAACTTGAGCGCATTGAAAGTTCAAAGGCAATAAACAAACCACTCACCTGAGTCGCGCATTGTTCCAGTCTGTATTGAGCTTTGCAAATAGCTTCTTGTTTTTGAGAATCTCTGGTAATTCATCCTGGAGGAACAAGAAGGAAGGACATCATGCTGGGGAACGTGACATTTTATGTGCTGTTGGTAAACCGACGTTGAGGGAGACATACAGTTCGCTAATCTGAATCGTTAAGTCAGTTTTTAATTAAAAACAATATGTCGGATGAAATAGTCCTTCGGTTTTATGACGCTGCATATACAGATATGTATCGAAATGATGGGGAGATTCCCACATACCTCTGGTATACATGTAATTTTTTTTAAAAAATCAATTTTCCGTCATACTGTATGTCCCTTATAGTGAAGAGAAACTCCATTCACCTCACTAAGTTTACTCAGCGGCTCCAAAACGTCCTTTTCCACTCTTATTTCAAAGTCTGCCAAGAGGCTGGCCAACTTCTTCTCCATGAAACAGCACATCTCCAACACCCTCCTGCCACACACGGCTTGTCGTTATTCAAATGCATTTGGATGACGTGCGCGTCATTCACGAGCCTCCGCGGTTTGTCTCTCTTCCCATTTGGTACAGAACTGAAAACCCCCAGTCAGGAGTCTTCTCACATGACTCTTGGCTCAGACTTGGTTCACCTGATGGACGAGTCGGCGTCAAAGTCTTTGAAGCTTTCCGCCATGCTGACTGATAGCAGCATGAGAGGCAATTTTTTCTGGGGAGAAAGTGTTGAGAAACCTCATTTTTAATACGCGCTGCGTGAAATGATATTAATTTATTGCCAACTGTCAATGATGATGATTTTTTTAAAATTTTATTCTTATTTTTTGCCATATTTGTTTCTTACCATCCGTTTTTCAGCATCGATACCCGTCTGACTCTGCATGCAGCCTTGCAGCTTCTTGTGTAGCATCTGCGCTGCTCTCTTGGCGGGCTCCACCCGCTGCTCCACCTTCATTTCATCAAACGGAAAAAAACATCGTCGACAACCACGCTCCAATTTGACCCTTTGGGATTTAAGGGTAGCATTTGAGTAGCAGAATTTATAGGGGCCAAATTTGACCCCGTGAGTTCTCCAGGGTTAAAACTCTTTTCATTTTCTCACCACAACCAGGTCCGAGTGTAGAAGCTCACTGACATCTTGTGACCTGCAAATAGGAAATGAGTAAGACATGGCGGTCTTAAAAAGTTTCTTCACAATTACAAAAATGATTAGAATCATTGCTAGAGCTAAACTAAAAAGGTAGTTGAACTGTGGTGTTCAGATCTTGTTTGTCTGATAATTCAAGCCGATCGTCAAACATGCTTGTTGGCGACTTTGTCATGCAAATTTTGATCAGGCCTGACTGACAAGTAACAAAAAGCCAACGGCCTTCACGGTGTTTGCTCGGATCCACTCGTGCCCCAACAGTTTAAATCCTCTCCTTTGCTCTACTGTGAATGGCGGCATTCCAAAAATCGTGTAGAGGCGATGACAAACGTGAACGCATCACCTCACATAAAGTATGACAGTGGCTTGAAGCTACTGGCAGTTCCCTTTTCTAAACTTCACTTTTGAGAAGCATCGCCTCTCAAAGAGGAAAGTGATCTCGTAGCACAGGGGAAATGCGGCCAGCCGGTCAGAATGGCATGCTACGAGACTTCGGAAAACAACCTCCTATTGGTGTTATAGCGATAAAACATGTCAAGTCTGTGTACAAAGAGAAGGGACCGACCGCCTTTGGAGTGCGGTTTCAGTTTTGCAGATGCACACCCCCGCTGCTGTTTTCAGGATGTGTCAGACCGAGAGAGGGTGACACAAAAATAAACGGTGCCATTGCTGCATGCAGGCAAAATCATTTGTTGTCATTTTATTGTGCAAGTGTACCTTGTTTTACTTGCATCTTGATTGAATGAAACAAAAACAGATTTTCAATGAGTTCTTCACACCACATAGAGCACCAGTCATCAGCACATCAGAACATACTTTGAAATTCATAGACATGACATTGAAGTGACTTCAACTTACTTTGCAGAAGAGCCAAACTGCTTCAGAATGCTCAGAGACTGTCGGAGCATTGCGGCCGCTGTTGGTCGTCTCCGCAGTGCCTGACCTCCTCCGGTGTTTACTTGGGCAGCTGCAAGCCTAGTTGATGGCGCGCTTTTGCGTTGTCTCTTTTAGTTCTCCTTTCAGACGCCCTCTCTCAAGCGCTTATGCGGTTAACGAGGAAGTTGCGTGGATGAAATGTGAGCGGCAAGACCCCCTCCTCCCCTTCGCTTTCATTTGACTAGCAAACAGTTACGCTCGCCAACTGATACTTTGCAACGACACTGTACTAGATTATCCATCTTGTTCAGTGTGGGGGAAGTAATGAAGTACAAACAGGTTTTTACTGTAGGCTACTTCAGTATTTTTTTTCCCAGGTATCCGCACATGACTTGCGTATTTATTATTCTGATGACTTTTAACTGGGACTACCCACATTTGAAAACAGATCTCAGATCTTACTTTAAGAACATCGAGAGCGATGATAGTAATAAACAGGCCACCCCCGCAAATGGCGTATATGCATAAGCTTCCCAAATGTAAAGTTAATTTCACCAATAACATATTTTTTATAATATTCGCATCATGATTCATAGTGATTTTCTGAGCATTGCGCCTGTTTTAGCTTCTTTGTAGTACTTCGGAACAGGAAAGGCACAAAAATAGAATATATTATTATTGCTGGATGCTGATGCACATCGGTGACAGCGTCTGCAATCCTAACTATACAATACATATAATATACATATATATGTAGACAGACAGACACTAAAGACAGAAAAACGCAGATATAATTCAATGTATAAAACAAAAAGTGTAGGGCAGGGGAGTAAGTCAACACATGGGGCATCGATGAAAAACAAATGTCAATTTGTGAATCAATTTTTTTTTATTAAACGACTTCAAACACATGAGGAACTTGGTTCTATGTTGCATTTTGTTGAGTTTTTTTTCCCTAAAAACAGTTGGTGGCCTGGTTCTTTTATGTAGGAGTCTGTGATTGTTACGGTTGCCTGAAACACACCAAAACTAGCTGGATTTTACAAATTGCCAAATGATTAGTGTTCTTTAAACATTGTTCACAGTGGATATTTTGCTTGTCAAATTAGGGGAAACAAACGAGAGAAGTTTTCTGGTTGAGTAGGGAATTTTGAAACGGAATGCCATTCTGGAAAAAATAAAATACTGACAGGCAAAACGACACTGAGGTGGCCTTTTGTTAACTATGGAGAACAAAAAATGCATTAAAAAAACAAAAAGAAATAATCGGAGGATTCCAGCAGAACCACATCAAGGCCACTTTGATGAAAGGCTACCAAAGACGCAGTACGGTGTTTAAAAAAAAAAAAAAAACTAAACTAAACAATGCTTATCCAAAGGTAGTTCAAGTAATAGTCTTTCTGTTTTGAGGCATTACAATAAATGTCTATTTCATAAACTTGCTGTGTTGAGGAAATGAAAACATTATTCTGAATTTGAGTCCGTCTTTCCGACCGACGATTGCGGCATTCTGGCAAAAAACGAGTCGGGCGGAAGGAAAAGTTCAAGCACCTAAGAGCTCCTCGTCTCGGCTCCCTGCTGTTTTTGAGTGCCAACATCATCTTGTAAAAACAAATAAATTCCAAAAGGAATACAAATGATTCGCAGCGTTAAGAATTAAGATGGCGGAAGAAGAGTAAAGAGAGAGTGTAAGCACTTGGAAAAACCTGCAAAAGGGTCCCAAATGTTGCATGTCTCTTAACCTCTCGATGATTTCACCCGCTTTCTTGTACTGGGTGGAGCACGTCGTCCCTCCGATGTTACGTGAAGGACGTGGATGGAGCTCGGGGTGGGGGGTGGGGCAGCCATGTCATGTTCTGACGCTACTCAAATGTGTTCCCTCGCCTTTGTCCGTCCCTCTGAGTCTGATGTGCATGTTGAAGTTGTTGGGGAGGTGACTAACGCTTCGCTTTAGCCTCCTCGGCATCTTTAACATGCAAACGAGAGATGTGACATTTTAAACAGGAGGATCATGATCAACCTCTATTAAGCCTGTGAAATCAGCATTTTGGATGTTGGCTTAATGGGTTTACAGTAGTCCTGCACACAGGCCGGGTCAAATTTCCTCACCTTTCCTGAGTTCGTCTCTCTTCTTGGCAGCTTCCTCCCTCTGTTTCTTGATAATGGCGAGTCTGGCCAGGTCAGCCCTCGCTTGCTCCGTCTTCCCCTCAAGATGAAGCTTCATGTAGCGTTCCTTAGACTTCTGCTTTTCGATCTCCTCCCTGTGGCGGGCGCCACAATTTCAACAACTCATTTCAAAGTGACAGGAACAAATCGGGCTGACTCTAATGTGATGTTTGAACAGGCAGAAGCGCTACTGTGGTTCTAACATCACTTCGTCCCCCCCAAACAGGACCCCCACCCCACCAATTCGGTGTTCCCTCTACTTCACCTATTTACTGTTATTTTTTCTTTGCTTCTTTTAACATATCCAATATTTACTGAAAACCTCACCTGTTCATGTTTTTTGTTGCATTTTTAAATGCAGCTTTATGTGCCACAAGATGGCGCTGAAGCTCTTTTAGAAAAGGGCACTTTGGCATCAATTTGTGACACCTTGGTGGCTAGGAACTCTATTAAACTGAAGGGAGGAGCTTCTACTGGGCTGACCAAAGCCTTCAACACAATGACCAAAAGAAATGTAGTGCTTTGGTGCCATCTTGAGATGAAAAATTAATGAGCACAGCTTAAGTTACACTTGAATAGCATTAGTGAGACTGCACGGTCTTTGTGGTAACTTATGTTTTAATTTTGTAAAGATTTTACCATCGACTAAAAAGATATTTCTTGCAAGTAAGACTCACCTCTCCCGACGAGACAGCTCTCGAGGAGCTTCGACATCTACTTCGGTCACTTTCTTGCTTTTCTGAGAAATGCGGTTGGGATTCTCAATTTCTATAAGTCCCTCCACACTGCTCCTTTTCTTACACTGCATGCAAACATGAACATGTTAGCGATACAATGATGAAAGTTAGCAGTCAATTAGAATAACAGCAGTGATGTTGACCTCAGACTCGTCCTCGCTGCTACTCTCCTCTTCAGACTCTGAACCGCTCTCTTTCTCCACACCAGCGTTTGCTTCCTGTTGGAGGCGAGGGGAAACGGTAGCACATTAGACTGAGACAAGTGCCGATAAAATAAATGCCATAAAATAATATTTTCTAAACTTACCAGCTCCCTCTGGGCTTTCATTTGTCGGTCAATCTCCTCGGGATTGCTAAATTGCTTCCCTCTGCCCTTATGGCCCTTTTTCCCTGTGCCAAGTAATAAATGCATTTCAATCACAATTCTAAATCCAAGCACGTGAGAATAAGACACAACTGAATACATAATAGAACAAGAGTTACAACACACATGAAACCAAGTCGTTGGGTGTACATCAAGGTTATTATGGTAAATTAAACAAAATAACAATTTAAAAAAAATGTTGATGAAATAAAATTGTTCTGTCATTTGATTATTGTAGATTACTTTATTACACAACACTTAATGTGATTTTTTTAAAATCTTGCACTGAGCAAATATTTTATAAATATACAAAAACTAAAACTACTAATAGAATTAATTAAAAAAACGAAACAAACAATCATTTCATTTTAAAACAAGCGAAGCTGTCAAAAGGAGCTACATCAATGACACACACACACATGGCAAGTGGCAACCTTAATGGCGGTAAACGTTCACGGCACATCTCAAGGATATTTAGTGATGAAAACACTTTTTTAGTAAACCCAACAACAGGTAAACAACTCTGCTCATACGAGCTACAATTTTGTCAATTCGTATACATGTTGGTGATGTTTCCTGGGTCTTAGAATGCCAACATAGCCTCAGTAAAACAGTCGGTTAGCATGCTACAAGCTAAGCATGCGTAAAAGCTACCTCCGGACACTGCGCTTAGCTTGCTCCAAATGCTGTTTACGACGCTTCAGCAGTGACACTTACCACCCCTCGGCATGGTGAAGAGTAACGTCAACAATAACACAACTTGATCCCTCTGGGTAACGCAGAAATTTTTCTACGACACGACGTTGAGATGCAGTTAGAAAGAAAAAAAAGGCTCCGCAGTTCGAACTTGATTGTCAGCGAAAGAGCTCTCTGCAGTCTGCGCCTGCGCAGTCAAAAAAAAAAAAAAAACAGATGACGCGACAGTCACACCCGCCAATCAGCTTCATTGATTTATTCAGTTGGGAGGGGTTAGGAACGAGAGAATTTGAAAATAAATATTAAAAAATATACTTTTGAAAGAATTAAATACATCTTTCACTAATTAATTAAATGTTGATGAAAATATAATTTTATAAAAACTCACAATTAAATCATTCTTGACCTAACTTAATAATTCACATTAATAATTAATAATTCACACGTTAAATCAATCAATAATTTCGGCACATTTAGTCCTCCATAATGTCCCGTGACAAAAGCTAACTTTTATCCCTCCCCCCGATCAATTTTACATCAGGCAGTTAATTTACTGGTAAATACCCCACTAAGTTTGTCTTAATATTGGTAAATCTCAGTGTCACTTGTATGATGCATATAGTCTTGTGTATTGATGTGCAAAATTAATTTTGGAAGAGAAATGCAAACAAAGTGCTACTAAGCAATTTACCAACTTGCTGGTCTTCAAAATGTTAATGAAATCTAAATGTATTAAATAAATCGGTTGTCGGTTTGTCTTGGACCAAAAACCTCATGCAATCAAATAAATCCAGTGATTTTCATTGTTACATTTTTCACTTTAATGTGAAGATAAATAGAAAAATCATATTTCAAACTGATGAATATTGAATATACAGTAGGTAATAATAAAAAAGTCAATTAAAAAAACATATCAGATCAACCTAGTTCATAAAACATGGTATTGCTCAAGTCCTATGCAATGCAGTCATTGACTGGTAAAACGTTGGGATCTTCATCTGTAGGTACTGAACAAAACACATCATTCCACTTCAAAACTTCCTATGAGGAAGGCATTGCATCATGTTGTTTGTCATTTCTTCAATGTTGAGACTTTATCTCCTCCACCTCTTTCTCCATCAGGTGGTATTCAACTGTCGATTCTGTGAGCTACACAGAAAAGATTACCGATGATTAGAAGAAATGAAGAATAAAATATATGAAGATAGACTCCAACATATTGTCACCCAGACCTCTGTTCTCACCATGTCAATAAGAATTTCTATCTTCAATTTTAGGATATTGTTCTCCTCCTCCAGCTGCAAGTTTTTCTTCTTAAGACGTTCTACTTCTCGGACAGATACATTTCCACCTGATTCTGACCAGACAGAAAGGAGAAAATATATATTGTGATGCCACACCGTTCATTAAAATGCATGTAAAAACATAATGGCTTCTTCTAGTTCACGGATCTCCCGTACAGGAGAACGAGTAGTGTGATATTCTCTGCACTGGCCTATGATGCAGCAATACTGTTTTTAATAACCTGTTAGCCAATGTCCATCCTCAAATTTCAAGGTATGCCCTCCAATGCACATTGAAGGAGATCCATACTCGAGGCCCAGCTCTATTTCCCGCGTGGACCGGTCCAACTAAAATATAGGAGATTGGTCTTTCAAATCCGTGCACTCTCCACACATCCACGCACTTCTCTGGAATACTGTATTTATTTTTGGAGCAAAAAAAATTCTTACCGTGTGAAGGCTCGATAATGATGGTGATTTCCGCGGAGGAATCTTCTTTGGACTGAATGATTTCCCAAATCGAGGGAGCTTCAGGGACATTTTGAGATCCTAAATAAGATGGAACACATATGTCAATATGACTGTTAGTGTTAACAGAGAGAATTAACGCCATCGCGTGATTTTGGTTTACTAGCTGGGTGCTATGCGGCTATTAATGCTAGGTAGCTAACCGTTACGATCTTACCCGGATAGTTCTCATACCTGACCTTTAATTGATATACCATCCACTTAGTGTCGTTTCAGTAGCTGTCGGTGACTCACAGAGTTTATATATGTATATTTACCTCCATACTGACAACTTGAGTAAAATCTCTGTCGCCGTCGACTTCAGTGTAAACAGTGTAAGCGTAGTACTGCGCAAGTGCGAACGTTACATTCAAAATGAAGCAGTGTGAAAGTCTCTGCATTGGCCTATTTCAAAATAGGTAAAACTGTCCCCACAAATTGAAGCCTAACAGTACCTTTACTCGTTGATCAGAACTGTATGGAATTTAATGTGCATTCATCACTCTTTGCATGTTATTCTGTGACTTTTTAGCTTCTCCAAAAGAGACAGATCCCTGTAAAGACGAGAAAATGGAACGTTCGACATTGAATCACCATGGTGATGGCATTGCCTCCCACTGCATGAAATTGTTTCACCAAAAATTGTTCGCTTATGTCAGTATGCTTAATGTACTTCTGTATTTATCAGCCCTATATCAGTGATAACATTGATATTATTATTGGTGTGATTCGGAATTGACGAGCCCCAGTGGCCTAATGGATAAGGCACTGGCCTCCTAAGCCAGGGATTGTGGGTTCGAGTCCCATCTGGGGTGGTGCTTATTTTTTTTTCCCCCAACGCTCGTGAAACCATTCTTATACTTCACGACGCCTACACAAGGAATATCTACTTTTGGAAATACGCAACAATTGCAGGAAACTATCAACAAAAAATGGAGCAGAGGGATATTAAACTGTGCATCTTTTTGAATGCTTTGGCTGCATCAGTGCACACTTGGCGTGAGTATTGATATTTGTAGTTAGATTAAGTAAAATCTAAATTCTTCTCTTAATTATACTTATGAAAACTACACAAAGATATTTTCTGTAAAATCGAATAATTTACATGTCAGAGTTTGCATATTTTATATATCTTACATACTTGGCCCAATACTCATTGAGACATGTTTATTGACCTCCAGGAGCAAAACAAGTCAAGCAAGAAGAACACAGAAACATGTTATTTAAATAATTAAATGCCGGTAACGGTGCTATATAACATGTGTTCCATAATGTGTGTTATTCAACCTCAACCCTGTGAACCTGAACCATCCTCTTACAATGACAGACCTCCAGGAGGCCACCGTGTACTGGGATGCTGCCCAGAAAAGGGTAATCCTGAAGGAGGGGGTGAAGGAGACAGAGGGTGGTGCGTATGGTTACTTTAATGATAGCCTTCACCTCACTGGTTGGAGCATCTTGGAGATTTGCGCTGGTTATGGAAGTGTCCAACAGCGAGATGAAACTACATTCTTTCTGGCTGGCTACCTAGAAGGCTACTTCACCGCCGGGTCAGAGGATGGGATTCATTTTTATGGTGTAACAGCCCCCCCCCCCAAATAAAACACTTTTTAAGTATTTAACATCACACAGTAAATTTCTTTTATTACGAACAGGTGTAACAATCACATAACATTCCTAATTGTAAATCTAAATATACTGTTTCACATGCGAAATAACAGAATAATCATGCTAGCACATAGTAATAATACAAAAAATGCAAATTTATACTGTATTGTGTTTTTGTCTAAACTTTTATTTCATTGCAGGCAGATGTTTAATCATTACTCCAACATGTATCTCCAGCTAATAAAGGATGAGAAGGTTCTGAATCCCTTGAAAATATTCCTAAGGTAAAGTGTTGGTATAAGTTCACATTTACATATCACATGAATAGAAATGAATGCCTTGACTGTTTTTTTTTTTCAGTATTTGAACAAACCTACATCAAACCTTGTAAATCATGGCTACTGTGTTGTCTGATCCACAGCAAACAGGACCAGTGGGCCAGAGAGCAAGTGAAGCTGAGACAGAACAGTGACTTCTTGTGGAAACATTTGGGACTGATCCTCGCCCAACTGGACGGCCTAATCGCTGGAGCTGCACAGTGGGCCAGAGGCAAACACATCGATGTGTGTAATGTGTTTTTTAGGGATAATTATCACCCTGTCATCGTACTTATCTCACGCTTCTCCCTTCCCAGCCACTGTCTGCATTTGCTGTTCAGTTTCTGAATGGTGTCGGTGACCTCCTGGACCTTGTCCCTGCATTGACACCTCGCCACGACTCTGCCCGGCCCACTGCTTTCAGAATGCCTGGAATGGGCCACTGCACGGCTCTCATAAAGGTCAGGCCGGGTTCACTTGGCACAAGCTTGCAGTGCAAATGAGAGTGAGGATACCTGTGATCCAATGCAGGATAATCTTACCCGATGAGAAAATAGCATGACCAGATACAAACTACAAATCATTGTTTTCGCCAGAAAATGAAATGAAACTAGATTACGAGGTAGCTTCATCCCAACCGTTTCTTCTCTGCGTCCCAGGTGACATCTGGCTTTGAGAATCTGCTGTTGGGCCACTCCAGCTGGTACAATTATGCGGCCACCATGCGCATCTATAAACACTGGGACCTCAGGGTGTCACATGGGGCCACTGGAAAAATGTCATTCAGCAGTTACCCTGGTACACACATACACATTTCACCTTTAATATTAACAGTCACCTAATAAACACTGACTATTCCAGGTCAACGTCTTTCTAAGAGAAGATATCCAGAACCAAATGCACTGTGAACCTTCCCCTCTTACAAAGTAATTCCTCTGCTCCGGCATGCAACGTGTGCACATCCGCATCCAAATCTCAGCCACAATGTCTCACGTTTTGCCTCAAAGTCAGGTCAGAGCAGGCTAAGTCATTTCATCAGCAAAGATTTGTCAGAGCCCAGGTCAGGAAAAATCCTCTTACAGGCTCTGTTGCTATTCGAATACAACTTGTGCTATTTTTAGAGCGGGAAGGATGTGACTTCACTTTGTTACAATGAAGAGAATCCTTTCTTTCTTTATGACAGCATCAACTGTTTAAAACGAATGGCAGGGCAGGACCAGCAGATTCCCCGTGCGTTCGACCTCCCTTTCGTAATGTAATATAGGATCGTGAAATAACAATTGTCATTAGCATACAACAACAGGGATGCCCACTTCCTGCAAATAACGAAATCATAGTACTGCATATTGCCTGCAAGCTACATAATTATCTTCCTCCTCATTCCACAGGCCTCCTTACATCTCTGGATGACTTCTACCTGCTAGGTAGCGGCCTGCTCCTGACTCAAACCTCGATCAGTGTCTTCAACACCTCCTTGTTTTCTCAGCTCAGCCCTCACAGCCTGTTGGCCTGGCAGAGAGTACGCCTGGCCAACAGCCTGGCGCACTGTGGCGAGGAGTGGGCGCAGATCTTCTCAAAATACAACTCGGGTTAGAACGAAAGCGATGGTTGTGACCAAGCTTCATTTTGCTGAACGGAACGTTCATTCTGGGAATAAAGCCACATTTCTTACGTAACACAGGTACGTATAACAGCCAGTACATGGTGGTGGACCTGAGTAAGGTATCACCTGGACATAGTATCAGGACGGGAGGTTTGACTGTTGTGGAGCAGATCCCTGGGAAAGTTCTCCACACGGACCAGACTCAAGCTTTACGAGGAGGTGACACACAAACATCCACACATTAATGACAGTAATAGTCAGCTAAAAATGTAAGAGAGTAAATGGAGCTTCCTACCCACCTCTCTGTTGTTGGTTTATCTGCATAAGATTTTCTTTTCTCTTTCAGGATACTGGCCATCCTACAACATTCCATTTCATGTTGACATCTACAACCTGAGTGGGTACGATGTGATGTGGAGGAGATACGGCGAAGACTTTTCTTACGATCTTTGTCCCAGAGCCAAAATCCTACGCAGGGATCAGGCCAAGGTGTTTGACCTCAAGTCCCTCAAGCACATCATGCGATACAACAGTAAGTGCAATGATATAATCTTTCATGTTGTTCAAAAATGAACCTTTACTTGTCAAGACGCAATAGGCTCTATTTTTGTCACTGGTGCAGAGGCGCTGTTGTGGGCGTGAACAAAGTAGACTCCTCTCATTTTCTTGAAATATGGCACATACCATATAGCCAAACAACCATTTACACAAATGAAATGACACGAGTCCAATTAACACGACAAAAAAAAAAATTTAAATGACAAAATTCCAATATTTGCAAAACGAGGAACTAAAAGAGCAAAACGACTATGAACGAGAGGTCTCGAACGCAACACTTGAGCATAAACAGTGAGCAAGGTTCATAATTTGACATATTTTGCAGTCCTTAAACACTTGATTTGAAACCACACAGTTGCACGGCTGAAGAGGAACACCCTCCACACCAGCTGGTGCTGAAAAAAAAAAACAACCAATAATTTGAAACTGGAACCAATTGTGTGGCTGCAAGAAGCGTATCTTACATCGGATGTGTTTCAGACTACAAAAGAGATCCTTATGCCAAGGGCCATCCGTGCAAGACCATTTGTTGCCGTAACGACCTGCGCCTAAGGAGACCACGCCCCGCTGGTTGTTATGACACGAAGGTAAATCGATGTGTTTTTGTGACCGTCGATTGTGTCGCTTCACTCAAAATGACCTGATGGGAGATTTGGGGAGCAGAGTTAAAACATGATGTTCATCATCTTGTCTGTTGCATCCGATTTACCGCTCCTGTCCCGTGACACAGGTGACCGACTACCAGATGGCTCTCCGGCTGGTCGCGGAAGCAATAAACGGCCCCACAACGCAGGGGGGTCTGCGACCATTCTCATGGCACTCCTTTAACATCACCACGCACGAGGGTCTTCCTCTCAAGTACAACTTTTCCTTTGTCGTTATGAAGCACGCTCTCCAGCGACCCTAAACGCACCTGCCATCGCCTCTGTCATGTTTAGTTGTAACTACATTGGAACAATGTCATGTTTTGTTCGGGGTTTTTTTTTTTGTGCAAGAATTAGCTCATTGGCATTCGACACCAAGAGAAATGACACAGGTTGTTTGCAGATTGGGTCGAGCGGGTCTTTGGATACAATGCAAAGTGTTATTCCCCACAGGTGGGGGGTACTGACCTTTTCCTCCGGCATCACCCGTAAATGTTAATGTTTAACTCTCAGTGAAGTCACCGCAGGGCTTGTTTGACACGAAGCGCTTGATGGGACAGGACGCACTATGTGGCTTTTACTCCCGACACCATTGGGCCAAGGTTTTCCTTTTATGGTTTGCCAAACAATTGTGGTTGAATAATTCCTGCATTCAGTCTCCATCCTGACTCTCTGGTAATCTTGATTTTTTTTTTTGTGTGTGTGTGTCTGTGACGATCCAGGCAAACAATGCACTTCTGTTTAAAGAGTCTCAAGGAATCTCATAAGACATGCTGACTGTTGTACTTCTTGTACACAATGTTTGTAATCAAAAGACTTAATACACTAATGTGCACCGTTGAAGTGAATTTGTTTTTGACTTTGTTTGTGGAGCACCTTTGTTTCGCCTGCATGTTTCATTTTCACTTCCTCCTGAAGTTGAGCAAGACGCTCAACAGTGAATACCCAGTTGAGCAACATAGTCAAGGAGCTTTGAGTCTGTACGTTGAAGAGGAGCCAAGTACTCACACTGTTTATATGAAAACGAACAGGTCCGGCACAGGTGGGGGGGGGGGCGTCTCTGCTGTCATAAACACTATCAGAACTTTTTATGACCTAAATTTCAAATTTAATTGGATTTATTTACTGGCAAAAGTCTATTGTGCTTCCAGCACGTGTACATGTTAATGTTGGATTTTCTTATCCAATTCATATTTCGGACATGTGCTGCCATGTCAATGTAATCTGCCCAGGACCTTCAAAATCAGTTGTGCTGGCTGATGGAAAACGAAATTAGTTTCTTTAACCGATCATTTTTTAGATTTGTTCTTGGATCATCCACAAATTGGCTCTCAATGATTAAGGATTTGTCCTTCCTCTGATGGTTAGTCAAAAAAAATTTTTTTTAAAGCCAGGTTCGACCAGCAGAACTCGTCTGGTGCGACTCGAATTAGGTTCCGATTCTCAACCGAAGGCTCAAAGTAGCAAATGCACAGCCTGCAAACTGCAGAGGAAAAGGAAAAAAAAAAATACCAAGACCAAAATGCATCGGGCTCTTTCCAGGCCACGCCTAGAACCGCTGCGGGTTGGTAAGCGATAGAAAACGCGGAGGCACCAACTCGCTGGGCTCCACTCGGCGAGGAGAAGCGCCCTTTTCCAAATGGCAACCACGGCGGACGACGAGTGGGAACCTGCGCTCCACGGCTGCCACCACCAACACCACAACAACAACAACAATAATAACAACAATAACAAAGACAACGAGGCGGGGGAGACCGCGACCTCCCCGCCGGCCAGCTCGACCGAGCCCGGGGGGAAGACGTCGCATAGCCTCGGTAACGGTTCGATCATCAACCCCGGCGGTGGAAATAATGGCAAATGGGTTCGGCTGAACGTCGGCGGAACCGTATTCCTGACGACGAGGCAGACGCTCCTAAAAGAGCAAACTTCGTTCCTGTACCGACTGTGCCAGCAGCAAGACCTGCACTCGGACACGGTGAGCCCGACCAGGACACCCCGGTCCACACTTAACCGTATACAGGTCGTTAAAACCAACCCAAGATCCATTCTGCACTTTTTATACACCCCCCCTCCCTACCCACCCCCCAAAAAAAATCCCATGGCGCACCTGCAGAATGCAATATTGTCCCTACAATGTGGCTAATTACCATAATAACCACTGTTATAACCGCTGTAGTCAAATTCTCCTTCATAAATACCTCTCTAAAAGTCCTAATCTGTCCTATTAACCTTGCCCTCATTGTCTTTTGTGTGTAAAACAGTGCTTCTCAATTATTTGAAGAACATACTTGGCTCTCCCTCCTCTTCCCACGACTATAAACATAATCATTTGTCTATAAGCTGTTTATAAGTACATCTCTGCTGTTTAAATAGGTAAGAAAACGAACAAAGGGGAAAAAAATAGACCAACTAACTGCCTCCTACTGTAGTAGATGTGCAATTACATGTATGTTTTATTGTTTTTGTTCCTGATTGTAAAGTGTCCTTGGGTGTCTTGAAAGGCGCCTATAAATAAAATGTATTATTATTATTATTATTATTATTATTATTGCAGTCTGAAAAAAACAAAACAAAGCATGTCCTGCAGTTCACGCGCACCACCCCTAGCATTGCGCTGCACCCTCCCAGGTAGGCCCACCCACGTATCATATTTATTTAATCAATATCCAACGAGTGGACTGAATTGTTCAGATGCAAGTACATTCTTTTTCCACACCAGTATAACAATTCAGTGTACTAGTAGTCTTCATCTTATTACAAACATGCAAATCCTGAATATGGTCCATCACTATATGACATAAACCGTATATTGAGTTTAGCGAACCATCGTCGTTCGACTACTGCCCTGAATTGTCTTCCAAATGAGGACAAAAGAAAGTACGAGTACATGGACTTTTCACCGCGCTAGTACGATATCAAATAAATGCACCGATGGCTCGCCAATGTAGAATTAAGTCATAAGTGATCTTAAAAATAAGGAGGCAACTGTAAAAAAAAAAGAAAAGGCGTTTTGTCTAGATCTTATCACATCCACTCCTATTTGCTATGCTCCATGCATAGCAAAGTGCATGTGTGTGTCTCAGCATCCTTCCATGGTGTGAGTGGAGCCGGAGTCAGATGGAGGAACACGTGCCTTCTCTTCTGCAGGGGGCGGTGGGTGGGGGCTGCAGAGTCCCAGTGGCTCGACAGCAGCAGAGAGAGCGACATCCTCTTCAAGTGCGGCATTCCCAAAGATTACAAATGGGATGCATTTGGAATGATGCTGCTTTTTTATTCTGCGTCTGCCATTGAGATGCTGATAAGCGTGTGCGATAGGAGGAGAGGATGCTTGGGGTCTAATGGCGTTGCCTCTTCTTCAAAATGCCACTGAACATCAATAGGGGGTGGGGGGGTTGCATCTGGCATTTGGAGTACATGACAAAATGCACTTTTTGCAGTGTCATATTATTGGTGGTCAGAGTCTTCGTAGTCAACGTCAAAAAGACGCTTGATAATAATGAATGCGGCGTTTATTTGCAGCGTTCATTTCTACATAAATCCACATAGTCCGGCTTACGTTCACATTGTTTTTCTTATAACAACGGATCACATAGGATACGCAATTTGCAGTATTGCAAAGAAATTGATGGCGGAAGCGACCCGCAGTAAATCGGAAAAATCAGAACCTGCAATTCATGATTCAAGCATGATTAACCCTTTTTTTTTTCCACCGCAAAGTAAATTTCTGTCACTTGTACTTTTTTTTTTCTGGACACTACTCAAGCTATTTTTTGTCCTGCATAAAATAAATCAATTCCTTATTCTTTTTGTGGCGCTGTCGAGATGCTTGTTGAGTTTCATTTTTTTCAACTCTGCTGTAAATGTCAACTTTATAGATGCCTATAAAGTTCTTTACCTTGACACGCAGAAAAGGGAGCCATCTATGACATACAGCGTTTTTTTTTTTGTTTGTTTGTTTGTTTGTTTTTTTAATGGGAGCAACACAGCTGGCACATATTTGAGCACATGTTTGAGCGTTCTGTCTGAAGCCAGGTCCTATTTGTGGAAATTGAATTGTCAATTAACTCTCATCGAAGCCACGCGGCAAACAGTTCTTTTTTTTTTTTTCCCCCGAGCGCATGCTCGTCGCCTCCATCACATTTGCTCTAACACAAGACAAGTCATTGCCGAGGTCGGACATGGTTTCTAGATATCGAAGGTATCTTTCGTATCAGATGGCGGGCTTTTCCCCGCTCGAGAGTCACGACTGAGTGGTTTTATCCTATATCAGGCAGTCATTACTCGAGTTGTTTCCTCATCTGTGGCACAAGCGCTGCGTTTTTCATAGTAAAGAGAGACACGCTTGGGTTTCCCTGCAGGGTGACGTTTAACTGAGGTCGAGGTTGTCAAATAAATGCAGAGCAGCGCTTCAGTTGCCAGCTCGCCTGGAACGGAAATGTAGTTTGATTGCATAATCGGTATGTTGCAAGCAAATTCTGGTCTCAGTGGCTTGAGTGATAACAGTGTGAGATTGCGAGGTAGTAATCATTTTTTATTCCGCAGGGGGAATCTTCCAAATCCTTTCTATTCACGATTAGCGCGCACAATTCTTTTGTCGCAGTCATACCTCCGAAATGTAACTGCCCCCCACCGCTAGCCTGCTCTGTTCTGACATCACTTTTCCCATATCGAGTAAAAATAGCCCCGAATGGGATACGTTTCAAATTATTCCGCCCACTGGGCCACTTCGCCACTGGAGAGGTTTTTAATTCCACATCATGTCAAAGTTTATGCTCGCTTGACAACTTGCTTACACAGTCATTCTTCATCGGCTTCTATTTTTGTGATGAATGCAAGTTGTCGCCTTTACGCCAAACAGACCAGCAAAAACAAACCACATGTCAAACTTGAAGCTTGTCAACCCTTTTGAGGGACAGCGGTTACTACAGTGGACGGTTTACCATGTTAGCGGGTTACAAGGGTGCATGAAAGGGTTCATTCATCTTTTTTTTAAGAGCGGATTGTGTTTTCTTTTTTTAAAATCCCTTTTTACGTGAGCTTTTATCCGTTTTAGTATCAGTTGTCGGGTTCCCCCGAGCCAATTACACGGTGAAGTTAATGTCCGTCTTGATACTCGGATGATGTGACGATGATCAAGGTGTAACAGGATTGGGGGATTGCAGATTAGAATCACATCATCAACATCGGTTGTCTGTGTGTGTTTCGTATTGGACGCCGATTTAAACATTTCAGCAGCTCACCGAGGTCAATTTGGAAAAAAAAAGTCGTGCCCGTGCGCATTTCTGCCTTTTCCCGCCCCTTTTCGGTTGACTTGGAAGTGTTTCGCCCGTCGCGCTCTGCCAATTGTGGATTCCGCCGCAAGTCTGAACTCGCTTTATCACCTCATCTGTGTCGTGGGATGATATAACACACAGGGAGACATGTTTACTTTAAAAAACAACAAACCAAAAAAAAACCCACAATATGATTACTTGATGAACCATTTCGATGCATTCGTGCAGTGATTCCTAAACCGGCGGGCGCCCAAGTAGCCAATTCCTTTCAGAGAACGCAGCGTTAGTTCCCAACGGGTGTGTGTACTTAACCTCTCCGTGGGGGGTGGAGGGGGGTGGGGTCATAATCTACTTGTCTGAACTAATATCCTCTCCAGTACAGTCGAGGTGAAAAACAACATCTTGCGGACACACTCTTTACAGTGTGTATTGAAACATGGCTAAAAAGGCTTAGAATGACCGAGTTACGTAAAACGTTTCCGTACACAAAGTGACACCCTAGCTCATACCATTTTTTTGTTTTTTTAAGAAACTGACACAACCAGGAAGCTCCTGCCCACACTGGCGAGTCACGTTAAGTCTTCAGCGCCCCCCCCCCCCTCACCACCACCAGCGCCCTTCCGCTCACATTGTGGATTTCTCTTGCAGACGCACACTCCCAAAACATACTAATGTGATTATGCCGCAGCTGGCCTTATTCTCCCGACCCATCATCATTTGTGTCCTCATCCGTCACTGAGATAGTCAGAAGTTTTTGTGTGTTAAAAGTCTTCCATGTCGCCCTTCTGGTTTCCCCTTCCTTAAAATTTCTATCCTCGTCAAACAAATGACACATGAAGAGCGAGTGACCGCAGACGATTTTCGTGCCATCCAAATGCTCACGGCGGTGCTAAATTTTCTGGTTCTCTCATGCGACAACAGGATGAGACGGGCGCCTACGTGATCGACCGAGACCCCACCTACTTCGGACCCATCCTCAACTACCTGCGACACGGCAAACTGGTCTACAACAAGGAACTAGCGGAAGAAGGTGCCGCTACTTTTGACTCTTTATAGACTCCGCCTGGTCGTTTTCTCGAGAGGAAAAAGCACTCTTAACCCACTCCACACCACAGGATCATCTTTTAGAGCAGGGGTGTTAAACTCATTTTTGTCGCGGGCCTGATTTTAGTTACCGTTTCCCTTGGAGGGCCATTATGACTGAAACCATATAAAGAAGTCAAGAATTTTATTGACCTATGCAGTTACTGTAATGATGGGTTTTGTAAGAAGAAAATGCTTCCAGTATCGGTCTTATTGATTACAAATGACAATTTGAAATTTTGGTTGACAAAATTGACATCTTTGATTTGCTTTCGCGGGCCACCTACAATGATGTGGTGGGCCAGATCTGGCCCCCGGGCCTTAGGTTTGACACTTGTGTTATGGAGACATTTGGGTGGAAAAGAAGAACATCGACTTTGTATCATGCCACTTCCGATGTTAACATTCATTTCGGGTGTCAAATTTGTGAAAAATGAAATCGAGCGCTTGGAGGCCGGCCGCCGTCGGCGCACACGAGCTGACCTGTCACGTTCCTTTTGTTCCAAGGAGTCCTGGAGGAGGCTGAGTTCTACAACATCACCCCGCTCATTAAACTCATCAAGGAGCGGATCATCGAGAGGGACTCCAAGTCCACGCAGGTACAGCCCACACTGATGTTTTTCCATCACAGCTTTACCAGAGAAATCAATCAGAAGTCGAAGTCTGGATGAAGACGCTTTTTTCCAACGAAACGGCACTTTTTTTTTTTTAATCTACACCCACGTTGCCATCAAGGCAACCATCTGGAAGAATTCCCAGTTCGTGACTGGAGATTTTTGCGCTTCTCGAAAGAGAATGCTGCGGCCGCCTGTGTGTGTCTCTCTCTCTTTTTTCTTTTTCAAGGTGGTTGCACTCACACTTATATAATCACGGCCGTCCCCGGCATACTCCCACTCTGCCTGTGTTGCGTTGTACTGCACTTAACTGTACATGCCCTGGGGGAGACGGGGGGGGGGGGGGGGGGGGCCCCA
>CAAKHF010010954.1:44045-81803 GCA_901007745.1 Hippocampus kuda
GCCCCCGCCCCCCCCCCCCCCAAAATACTGCAATGAGTGTATACAATGCCACACATCAGCCATCGTTGTACCTTGTAGACGTCGTGGTGGTCCAGGATGCTGTCGAAGCCCTTGTAGATGTCGTTGAGCATGTCCACCACCTCCATGGGGGTGCTGTACTGGCACAGCGTGGTAAAGCCCACAATGTCGCTGAAATAAATGGTCACCTCGTCGTACAGCTCCGGCTCCACGACGCCCGTCTCCTTCAGGCTCTTCACCACAGGGCTGCCCCCCCCCAAAAAAACGAAACACGTTCAGCGGGAAGAGGTTCTTCCACGTGAGTAGCTCGTTTGGGGGGGGTAACGATGCGAAATTTAAGGTGAAATAGAAGTGAATTTAAGACACCGTGGAAGAAGCATGAAGTTGAGGCAGTCTGCGCGGTCCCTCTCCATTTTGTAAAGAGCCGTTCTCTCTCCCACCAGGTGCTCCAGGTTTTTGGAATACATCTGCAGCCGACGTATCATGTTGTCCAGGTAGCTCTCGTTGTCTTTGTTGTGAATTTTACTGGGGGGAATAAAATTGAATCTAGAATTGATAGAAACGACTGTCCAGATTTTTTTTTTTTTTTAATAACGGCAACAAACGTGACAGTTACCTGATGATTTTGCCCAAACAGCTTTCAACCTTCTTGAAATCCGGTCTTTTCTCAGCATCGTCCTCCCAACAACTTTTTATCAACATGTATACCTAAAGGCACATTGAGGACAAAAAAAAAAAATCCCACGTTAAAGAATGTTGCAGTTTTACCTGTTGAAGGCAATAAATATTTTTTAATATTGCTTTTAACATGTATGTTGTAATGACGCAATCGCTGTGTAATCACAGTATGATAGCAGCTTTACCTCAAGTTCTTTTTCTGTAGCCGTGTCAAAGTCCAGATCAGGTCTGAAGTAGGACATGATGACCCTCGATAACTTTTCTGGGCACACATACAAATTCTTCCGTGAATACAAATCGCGAATACTGTACCGACGAGGTGCTGATGTGTCACCTGCGCGGTCCGAGCAGCATTCCGTGTAGAAGGTTGATTTCCTGAGAACGATCTCCTGAGCGATGATAGCGAAACTGTACACGTCTCCTTTTTGTGAGGTGCCCTCCTTCCTCAAGTGCTCGGGGGCCGTCCACAAGTCTGCGACGGTTACATGGGTTACCCGTGGATGACGAGAAAATCAATTCGATTGCGCTTTTTTTTTTTTTAACCTCTGTCAGGGTTGAGAAAAGAGTTGCAGCCGAAATCTGTGATCTTCACCACCATGCGGTTGTCCACCACGCAGTTGGTGGACTTGAGGCGTCCGTGCACTTGGACGGTGCTGGCGTGGAGGTAGGACATGCCCTGCACAGACGGATAAACACAGAGCAGTGCGATTGGATTCAAAGCTTTGGCGCCCTCTATTGGCAGAAAGGAGGCACTGCAGCAACACTTTCGGGAACAGCGGGTGGTTTGCAACGTTGTTGTTGCCAAGGACGTTGAATTGAATTGAGGAGCTTCATTTAGAGAAAAAAAAAAAGCTTTGCCACCACCTTGCGCATTGGTCCAAGGAACTTTGTTGAAGTGATTTGGGATCACTACCACCCACTACATTCATTCCCCCCAAAAAATAATAAAAGTGCAATCGTTTTATGTTGTCACCTTGGCAATGTCATACATGACAGAGATCTTGAACTCCCAGTCCATGAACGTCTCTTCTGGATAGGACACCTTGTCATTCAGCACGTACTGGATCCAGTAAAAGGACAGAAGCTCGTTCTTAGGTCACTGAACACAATCGGCTTTATTGTGTTGTCATTTCATTGCTTGTAACTTAGTTACTGATCAGCCTTCTTTGATTATCTGGCCATCATTCACACGCAGCTTCTAAGGGAACTCAATTGCAAATAAACTCTTCATACTTACCCGAAGCGACCCCCGCTCACCGTACTCAAAGACCCCAAACACGCCCTGATCGAACTTCACTGTGCCGTAGAACTTGGTGAGGTTGTAATAGTCGATTTGCAGGAGCTGCAGAGAGAAAGAGAGGGGGAGGGGGGGTTGATGCTTTAGAAATCAAAAAGTTGCACGCCCGCGAGTGTGCGCCTCACCGCATGAAGTTCCACTTTCTGCATCTCGTTGAAGTTACCGTCCAAGTGGTTGAGCTCCTTCAGGATGACAATCTGAAAAGATTCAGCGGCGGCGGCGACGATCAATGACAGATACTGCGTACACGTTTTAAGTCCTTCATCAGTTCAACTACCTTCTTATCATACAGCGCACGGCGAATCTTATAAACCTTTTTCCTCTCTTCAATCTGATGACAGATGACAGGAAAGACACTTGAAGACACCGAAAAGCGCACGGGTGGGATGTTTCCGAATTTCTTTTCGGATGCTTGGATTTCAATACCTTCAGATAGACTTGGTTGAGCGAGTTGTCCTCCAGCAGCGTGACAAGATCGGAGGGGATGTGGGAAATGGAGCACCGCTTCCTCAGGAGACGATCTCTCCTGTTCTGTCTGGATAGGCGATCAATATAAATATCTTGCATATACAGCACAACGTTTGTCCAGCATTTCCGTGAGCCTCAGCCCTGAAAAGGAACTTCTATCACCTGTAGAAGATGAAAGCAATGATGGCCACCACCACCACAATCACACCCAAGATGATGACGATGATGTTAAGTGACGCCTCTGGTGGGGGAAGAGCCAATCACACGTTTACAGTTTCTCGACCGTAACAGACGTATTCAGGTTCCGATAGTGCTACGTTAGCATAGCAAGTTGCTAGCGATTGGTATTTTTCAGCTCTGCGGTGTGCAAATACAAAACGCCACAGACTCTACCTTCATCCGGTTTGAAATTCGGAAGTCTTGTCCCCCAGACAAAGGAGGGGTAGTCCTCAACTTGCATGGTCAGGTTGCGCTCTGTGTCAAACTCGAATAAAATACGATACTGGGGAGAGAACAACGTACTTCAGCTTCATTTCGGCATACAGTATGAGATCATGTGGCGACGTTGCTCTTGAAAACGCCCGCACCTTGTCATCATTCGTGGTGTAAATGACGGACAGGTTCACGTCTCTGTCCCCTTGCTTGTCAAGCCGATAGTTCCCGGCGATGCCTGAACAAGAGGACAAGGAACGTTGTCAACGCTAACCAAATGCCAGTTGCATCTTCATCATGTCACCCTCGCTTTTCCGACATCGTTGCTTGCGAGCACTCGAGGCGACGCATGCGCATCCATAACACCCGCGAGGCTCACACGAGACTTTTTGGTTTCTTACCGTCAAACGAGGTGTTCCGAAGGTAATTCACAGTCACGTATGGCATGTGATTAGCTCCCAGGTGAGGTTTTGCAATTATTTCCCGAATCACCCGACCAACCAGGAGCACTGAGTCATGGTACGCCGCCATGTAGTCGTTCATCTGCGTGAAGATGAGAAACACATTTGATTGATTTCTGAATAATCTACCATAAAAATAAATCCTCCCTGCTCGAAAGTCTCCTGAAATACTCCTTCGAGGAAGTTAAGTGATGAAATATAGCGCGTTCTTACTGTGCTGTTGCTTTTGAGGTCTGAGTTGATCGTGTAATTCCTGGTGTTGGGCATGGTGAGGACCAACACATTCTTCATGGATGGATGAGACGTTGCGTTGATGTAGTATTGATCACTGCAGAAAAGAGGCAAGCGAGCGTTACTAAAATTGAGCTTCAGCACCAAAGGGCGTCACGCTTTAAACGCAACGCGTGCATGACGCGCCACGTCAAAAGGACTGACTTGTAAAGATCGATCAAGATGAAGAGAATCTCACTGCTGTCCGCTTCTTTCGCGAGATTCTTCACCTCCGCGACATCCTTCACAGAGCCGCACATAATGAACACTGCGAAGAGAAAAAGGCAGTCGAAATCTCATTCTGATGAGTAAGATTCTTTGGGTCGTATGTCCCACGGAAGGCTTACAGTTGCTTGTCCTGTTCCTGGGCGACGACAGGACTGTTTTGAGGTCCTCCGGTTTGCGCAGCATTGTTCTTTTCACCTTCTGAGCAAACATGTGTGGGGCTGATTCCAGTGCATTTATATACCTGTGAAAATGACACAACTCCCATCATTTCTTCATATATTATGCTTCTTGTTATTAACCCTTTCAGGGACAGGGGTTACAACAGTGGGCAGCTGATCATGTTATCAGGTTACCAGGGGCATGAGAGGGTTAAATTAGTAATTGCAGCCTCAGGTGTCATTTGGAGAACTCGCGCTGGCCTCTGAATAAGACATCCACAAGTTACTAACTACTGTATAGATCTGAATTAAGCCGATAAATGAGGTAACTTTCGACCAGGGGGTCGAGTACAGAGCCTTGAGGTGCACCGTAAAATTCAAAATCATTCGTAAAGATCACAAATACTACGTGGTCTCTCACCAAAAACAATCCTCCGTGTTAGTCTGTAACTTGTACACATAAGCCGTCTCCCACACAGGCTTAATGTCGTTCTCGTCTTTCCAGAAGTGGACGAAAAAGTCGGAGATTTTGCGGGCGGGTGGCAGGAGGCGCTGCAGGTTGAGCGTGTTGTCACAGGCGGGTCCGAAGCTGCCAGCCGAGAGGATGGGCGTGCTTAATTTTAGACCCTTCTCAGCACTGACGCAGGGAGTTGAAAGAGCACGTGAATATGGCGCACAGACGACATCCTTGGAGAGATGATTGAAGATGAACTTACTCGACCAAGGGGAAAGTGGCATACGTGCACGTGGGGCCAAGCACGGCACAGCCCAGGCTGTTTGAATGCTGCAGAGAAATCACACAGTGAGCATTTTTAAAAAAAAAATAAATTTTCAACTTTTACAGGTCTCCTAGATGTCATTTGAGTCAATTCAACGCTAATATTTCTTGACTGCTACCACCTCTATGAGTCGGACAGTAATCTGAATATAGATCCAGATGTACTCACCATAAGATTTTTCAGCTCGGCCACTCCTTCACAGGCGCTGCTGTGGCAGCCTCTTTTTCGGTAATAGGTTGTGTTGAAACCACCAAACTTCACCGTCAGATTAAATTTTGTGTCTTTAATATGTTGGGTGGGAACAAAGAAAATAGAAAGGGAAAACAAGTGGTTACCGTTTCGTTGAGTTTATCACTTGGCGGTGGGTGAGAGGGGGCAGTAAAGGCAATAGCTTGTAAATAAATAATACCCTCATAGATAATGGTACTGTGCTCGTGTACTTCACTGCTTCTGTGGCGTCCCACGGTCAACTTGCATAACGAGTTCATTAGGACAAATAAACGTGTCAGTTTAAGATTTATGTACCTGACAAATAACATGTAATCATCACTTATGGGTAGTCATTGCATCACCTGACAGCAAGGACACAAAAAAACGGGATAAGAGGAGGGAATTGAATGTGTGCCGTTTATACAGTTTTATTTTTTATAGGTTTTTTTTTTTGGGGGGGGGGATTATAGATCAAAAATGAGAAGGGAGGAGTGAGCACAGCAAATGTGTACATTTCAAGCATTTTCTTACCGTTTTCTTGCACAGACTCGGATTCCAAGGCCTTCAGTATTTGTCCCCGGACAAACTTTAAACTCCAGGGAGACTCTTCGTCGTCCAGGAGGATCACGTTCATTGAGACGCCTCTTAAACACTGTCTGATACCATGATGGGATGCCACGAGAGTCGCAAAAGTACACAACCACAAGAACCATCCCCCTGAAGCCATTTTAGTTGGATTCATCCTCTTAGACTAAAAAAGAAAAAATCCATGAAGGCTTTCCAATGTGCAAATCAGGCAGTCTCAAAAAGCAAAAATAACAGAACAGATCCAGCACCTGACCTCTTCATCAGTTGCTGAAACGCCTGTCTCTTAAAAAAAAAAAAAAATCACTTCCTCTGTCTCTCAACGACACTTCACGCGCACCGACTTGTTAATGTACAACCAGCAGAGAACCAAGAAGACCATATAACCTCGTCTCTTGTCATGCCAAGGTCTGCATGAATTATGAGCACAAACACCGGCAGGAGCGCAGTCACATTGGAGACGATAAGCACTGTGACGACTACTTCTGCCTGGAAGCATTGTGATAAAAGCATAAAGACATAAATACAGGTTTGGGGAGTGATTTCAAATGTATTGTTCTTACACGGGGGTGGCAATGGAGAACGGATTCCGTTTCCAATGCGAAGCTGGCTCCAGACACAAGATGCCACATGCAAGCGCAAATCCAATTCGGGCCATGAACAAACATCCAAACAACATGCTGACCTCACTTAACCAAATCTGACAGCGTGGATGCCAGTTCCGTGGTATTTTACGATATAGTTATGCGCCCACAAACGAATGGATTAATTAATAACAGAAAGCCCGTATCTGTTTTTATCAAGACTGATTTCATTCAAAACAACAGCAACATGCTCCTCCCCCTCCCTCACCTGAAGTTGCCACAGCACGTGTTCACGGACCCTCGTAAATGACCAATAACTTTATTCAATATGGATCTGGGTTACTGTGTACATTATAAAGTGCTGAGTTATATGTATTGCGCATAACTGGCACGTGATTATCTTCATTTTAGCACACGTGCTTCAAACGTGTTGGACATTCATAGTGTAGATTCAATGTGTCACAATGTTATTTTGTATCATGCATAGCAATGATTTCACCTCAAATTGAAATTTTAAAACACCCGGTGGCCACGAAAGTAAGCACACGACGGGAAGAGAATGTGGTCAAAATAGTCACCCTGTTTAATTTGTCGCTTTCGTTCCACCATGTTAACACTCACGTCAATACAGTCAGTTGATTCAAATTTTATCTATGTGCCAAAAGAGACAGTTGCTGCGATAAGACACAGAAGTGCTTTTGACTGCTAACATACAGCAGTGAAAATGGACACATACATTGCGTGTTACTACTCAAAAAGATTTTTAGTGAAGAGCTGCTCAAATAAAAACTGAAATATTTCAAATGACACAGGTCAGGTAGAAATGAATGCTAATTAGGAGTCCAGTTTACCATATTCAAAAAGGCTTAGAGTTGCTCAAATTTTCAAGACACTTACGAACAAAATAAATAAGTCAATAAATAGTAAATAGTCATTGAAAACCTATAACACAAATGTTTTCCTACTTGCTGTCACCTCCGAAATGAACACCGATTTCCCTGCATTTTCCAACAATCACCCTCGTTCTTTTTCCATTTCATTTTTGGGGGAAAACCGACATCTGTGAATGCTTCATGCAGGGCAAACAAAAAGGGACAAAGCCCGCAGACCCATGTCTTGCCAGAAGAGTTGAACTGAGAAGAGAACCAACACTATACTGTCTTCCATTTTCACTTCTTTTATGTGCTAAAGGCCAAGTCTCCCAATAGTTTTGTCCATTAAATACGTCTTCTTTTTATCCTTCCTACATCCTATCATCATCTCTCACGTCAACTTCCTCCCCTTTATCGAATGTGTCTCCAATCCCAAACCCTCTCAAATTGATGTGCCTGTCAATGGATCTTGCTACAGTAATCCTTGATTTACAAGTACAGTATTGCTAATTACATGATGAGTTACTGATGCACGTGCACTCCCTTGACAGATACGCATGACTGACATAAAGTCATATGAAGCCATAAGTAATGTTCAGGGTACATTGTGGGAGTCATGACATTAGTGTCACATAAAAATAATAGTGGTGTTTTTTGTGGGGGATGAAATGGATTAATTGTGTTCCCATTCATTTCAATGCTGAAAGATGATTTGAGACACGAGTGTCTTGAGTTCTGAGCGTAATCACGATTTGAATTCAAAGTTGTAAATTGAGGCACCATTGTACATTTATGGCTTAGAAGTGGTTGTTTTTCCCCACACCAATAATGCTGGAATGACATTTTCAGGTTGCAAATCATTTGTTACGTCATGGCGCGACACGAGAAGCCACGCTCAGTTCTCCTGTCCATGCACGGAATGGATTTAAGATGATAAAAAACCTAATGGGGACCTTCAGACTAATGGTAGAAGCTCATCATATACTTTATAAAGTACAAAACTATTCTGATTCTGATGTCTAGTACACCTGCCCAATCGAATGAGATCCAACCCAAGTACTGTTTACTAAACCACCTTTAATAGTAATTATTCCGCTCGGTTTTGGTCATTATTTAGCAACACCACCAAATTAAACCACACTAATCACCGTATTGTTAAATAACGACCTGTTTGACAACCTCCGAATTGAATATTAGGTTTTATAAAGGCGGAATTGCCATTTGATTATGCAGGTGTGCCTAATATTGTGGCCCTTCACACTCATGAAGGGATTGTATGACGATGCAATTTTTTTTCCGGTTTGTATTTCTGCAGGCTACATTCAAATTTTTTACTTTAAACCTTCTATCCACCTGTTTGCGACTCTCCCGTCTCGCCCCTTCATCTCCATTCGTCATACTTCCCATGACAGAAAATCTCCCAACGTTTCCAATCCAGACCTCTCCCAAGACCCTCTGGGTCAGCAGCGAAGGTCTAGGAGCTGATGATCTGACCCGACCAAGTCTCATGCTTGCTTCCCGGCTTCGGGTGGGTGATCATCACCTCCACTGCCTGGATCTTCTGCATCTTGGGGGGGATGGGGCACACCTTGTACGTCACCTCGTCCCCTTCCACGGGCACGTACTCGCCCTCAATGCTGTATCAGAGAGGGCACAATCGACATGAGAGACGGATGGACTATCGTTGACCTTTCTGAAATTAGATTTTAAGACTCAGGAGTCTTCACTCACTCTGAGATATGGACAAAGATGTCTTCTCCTCCATGAGAGGGACAAATGAATCCGTGCCCCTGTGAGCGGGAGAAGTTCTTGCACACGCCCTTAAACACGGGACCCGATTTGGCTCGTACAGTCCTGCACACAGCCAGGATGGAGGCAAGTGAGGCCCGTGTGGACCAGAACACTAATTGAGTCAACTTCCTGTACGATGAACCGCAAATGCATGTTCACTTTTTCCACAATGTTCCTTTCTCCAACAAGGAGGTGAATGACAAAAAAAAAGTGCAACTCACGCCGAGTACGTTCGAGTGCGTTTGGTAGGCAGGGGGCTGGGCAGCTCTCCGCCAGGCAGAGGGGGCTTCCTCTCCCTCTCCCAAACCCTGCTTCCCTCCCGCAGGAAGGGGAAGGAGATCTGAGGCGGGTTGCGAGGGGAGGCCAGAGGCAGCGGGGGGCCCGTCGGCGACGATGGGTTGGCGTCGGACATGTTGGCTTGTGTGAGACGTGCGTGTCCTTTTCCTTGATGTCACACGAGAAGGGGAGGGCGGGCCGAGCGTTACGCCCCATGCATGGCGGGCATGAGCAACAACTGAAGGAAAAAATATATATAAGAGGTCAATATAAAGGCATGATGAGGCTGGGCAATAATGTGCCCCAACGTATTACATTTATATATTCTTGTGAAAAAAATATGGAAAGCAAGATTTATGTGGCCTGTGGGCCTTGAGTTTGGCACACACGCATGCATGCATATGCTCACACAGTGTCAGCTGGCCCGATTTGATAAGTAACCTAAATAATTGAACAACTTGGCTCGGAGATCTTTTATTAGCAGGCTTATTAAGGCCATGGAGGAGTGAGTGGACTTTTCTCTGCTGCTGCTTCCTTATAAGTGGATGAAAGCTTCCATTATGAGTAAACATGACTGAAACACTCACACGCACTCCAGAAACGCACTGACAAAAGGCACACAACTGAAAAAGTCTCACACATGACTGAAACACTCTCACATGCAGCTCTCATGCTTGAGAGCATTCCAGTCGTACTTGTGAGAGCGCGCCGATGTGGAAGAGTGGGTGAAAGCTTCGAAATTTCAACAATTTCAGCATTAAAGTACCTCTCACATTCACCTGAAATGCTCTTACACATACTACCAATTGTTTTGCTCACACACAACTGAAAGGCACTCATACACAGTGCTGAAATTGTCTAACAGACACTACTGACTTTTTCCCCCCCACGCTGAAACATTCACTCGCATGCGCACTATTAAAAAGCTCTCACGCACAAGACTGAAATTTTCACACACATGCTGATTTCTTTGCTCACTTTTGAGTAGACCACTGGAAGAAACTCTCTTACTCACTACTGAAACACTCTCTGATAGGCCACAACCAAAATGCTCTTACATACTACTCAGTTCTATCTTGCTCTCACACACACACACACACACACACACACACACACACACACACACACACACACACACACACACACACACACACACACAAATAAAATGCTCTCACATACACTACCGAAACAATCAACACAAACTACAAAAACCTTGTGTGGTAGACAACTGAAACACTCGTAGACACTACAATTTTATTTCGCTCACACACACAACTGCAAAGCTGTCAGATCACCATCATATTCCATCTTGATCATCATGCCATGTCAGGATACGGATGAAACAGAACCTGAATGAAGGACACTCACATACACACACACACAAAAGCCACCCCCCCCAAAAAAAAAATCCCCACAGCCTCCTCCCTTGTGAAAGCATTGCAGTGAAAGCATGGCATTGTGGTTGTCTCCTCATCAGTATGGGAGACACGTCAACACTCACATACACACACTTGAAACTTTCAACTAGTCCTTTAAAGAGCCCGAAATATCATGACAGCACCATATGTCGAGCCCAGTTTAAATCATTCACAGCACTAAAACCGCTTCAGGCTTTTTATTTCTCGAACAGCCTCTGTGCCGGCTTCACGTACACAAACAGGCTAATGTTGACGAATATCTGGAACCGAACAGCGATCTTAAAATCTGTGCAGGTTTCAAACTGTTTTTGTTTGAGCGGCGGTAGCGTCACAAAAAGCGACAATTGAGCAACGGGAGAAATCCGAGGATGTCTGCCGCCCAACAATCGTCAATTTATCATCCTAACTAGGTTGGACGTGCAACTGTCGCACTTACCGTCACAAGCGATCCGGTGTCAATCATAGGCGCTGCGCCCAGACGATGATGTCATGAAATCCGTCCACGCGCACGCCGCAGTTACGTCGTGTGCGTGGATGAGACCCACGCAGGCCAAACCAGATCAGAATGGGAGAAGGGAGGGGAAGGATGTGCTGATAAATGGGAGGTTACAAAAAAAAAAAAAAAACCTAGATTCACCACATACACTGAATTCTTTGTTCACTGCATTTGGAAGCATAGTTGGGCCTTTGAATGCATAGCGGGACTGGTTGCAGCATCTCAAACGCAACATTTAAAGTCAGCTTTCATTACACTCAATTGTTTTTCCATAAATTACTGATTTTTTTATTCGATTTTCAATTTCAATTCATTTTTTTGCGCTCACGCTCTTTTGCCGCGGCCGTATAGACGATTTAGAATAAAAACTCACTTTCGTTTTCAGTCATTATAAATAGAATTCACTACACAGAGTAAAATATTTGCATTCATATAATTTAGATGCCTACATCCTACAGCTAAAATGCAACCTGCATAATCAACCGTCAGTAATAAAGACATTACATTCCAAAAACATGCGGAACACTGTGGCGTTTCTCACCTTGTCCAATTTCCTGTAGCTGAATGAGGTCAGCGAAACATTTTGCAAACTACATGACCACACCAATAAAACCATGAGGCGAGATCTGTCAGTATTTATTCTACAACCCATTCCGGTTTTTAGAACACAGAGCAGCTGGGAGAAATTAAGCACACATAGACAGAGACTATGAGATGTTAAAGGGTGACCTCAATTCATTATTGTATAGATTTTTTTAAAATTTGCCATTATAGATAAAAAATGAAATCTGATCTGTACCTTCTCCACATCAGCTGCAAAAAAAAAAAAAACCCTTCATTTGACAGTTTTTACATAGATGCAGAATTCAGTGGTAACAGTGTTACATCAGCTTTGTTTCCTAGACATCAGGAAACTTTTCATGTGTGTGTGGGGGGGGGGGGGAAGAATGTCACTGTTATGTGAGCACAGAGCAAAAAGTATTTTCATGACTTAAGCCTGGCAAATAAATAGAAAAGTGGTCGGGTTTTTTTCTTTCACATTCGACCGTTAAAAATGACGGGGGGAAAGACTGAGGGCAACTAACCAACAGAGCTGAAAGCACATTCCGAAAACGGAGGATTGATATCATTCAACCAACGCTCGGCGGATATCACAAATTTGGTTTAAATTATTTTCGAAAAGTTCCGTCGGCTGAACTGTCACAAACACATACACACACACGCCCAGCTGTCGTGAAATATGTGGCATGCACAACAGCACCACAGCAGACTAGCTGAACGAAACGGATCAAGTTGGAGAAGATCCAGCGGTCAAGTTCTGACCCGTGACAGAATATTGGCAACGCCAGCAATCGGTCACGTGTGAGTTGAAAGCTTACCGGGCCAGCGTACGTCACACACATAAAAAATACGTCATGTACTGCGATGTACAATAGGAGGGCAGGCATGACCGCAGAGCGATTGCGATTGTTTGACCGGACACGCGTGACAAGTGAGGATCTCCGCAAGGTATACCCGATGCAGATCGTGACATAATCTTGACAAGTTTCCTTCTCAACCACCCCACCTGAAATCACCCCCCCCCCCCCGCCCCGGCTGCCCCCGTCCGTCCCTCAGTGCTGCAGCGCCTTCATCCTGTTGAGAGCGGAACCGGCCTTGAACCATTCGATCTGCGTTTCGTTGAAGCTGTGGTTGAGTTCCAGGACATCTTCGGTGCCGTCGCCGTGCTTCACAACGGCGCTCAAAGACTGACAAGGGAAACGAGGCGCTTTAGTCAGGCTGCAGGAAAACGTTTGGCTCGAGCTTGAAATGTAGCGACTCACCTTTCCGGGAGTGAACGTTTCCAGTCCTTTAATGGAGATCTTGTCATCGGGGCAGATTTTATCATAATCTGACGGGTTGCTGAAGGTCAGAGGCAGGAGGCCCTGCTTCTTGAGGTTCGTTTCTACAAAGGACACAAAACAGGTCAGCCAAGCCACGGGCTGGAAAAAGCCGCGCTTCACGTGGCGGTGCCGTACCGTGGATTCTAGCGAAGCTCTTGACGATGATGGCTCTTCCTCCGAGATGTCTGGGCTCCAGCGCGGCGTGCTCTCTGCTGGAGCCCTCGCCGTAGTTGTCGTCTCCCACCACCACCCACGACACGCTGTTGGCCTGCACACAATGCCGAGACCTTGTCCTTATCGTTCACACACACAGAAAGTTACTGCACGTCAATCCCTCTTCCGTTCTCACTTTGTAGTGACGGGCCACATCGGGCACGCCTCCGTACTCGCCCGTCAGGTGGTTCTTCACCGAGTTGATGGCGTCGTTCTCGCTGTTGACGGCGCCGATCAGCATGTTGTTGGAGATGTTGTCCAAGTGGCCGCGGAACTTCAGCCAAGGCCCGGCGGCGCTGATGTGATCCGTGGTGCACTTGCCCTTGACCTGCAATGCAGAACAACTTCCTTAATGGGATCACTGAGGAGAAACGGTGGCAGCGGGACGCTCATGTATGACGATCCGGACCTTGATGAGAACTCTCAGGTCCTCAAGGTCTTTGCCGCTCCACTGGTCAAAGGGCTCCAGCAACTGCAGTCGGTTGCTCTGAGGGCTGACGTCCACCTTGAGGCCCGTGCCGTCGGCGGGCGGGTGCTGGTAAGTGTCCTGACCCGGGTCAAAGTCTCTGGCGGGGAGCTCATCTCCACTGGGGGGCTGTAACTTGAATTTCTCGCCGTTGGGGGCTGTCAGGTAGTCGGTCTCGGGGTTAAAGTTGAGAGTTCCGGCGATGGCCAACGCAGTGACAATCTACAAGAAATCACACACAAGATATTGCCTGCACGTTTCCCATTTCCACATTAGCTTTCGGTTGTTTTACCTCAGGGGACGTGACAAAGGCGTGCGTTGCGGGGTTGGCGTCGTTCCTGGCTGTGAAGTTTCTGTTGAAGGAGGTGACGATGGTGTTCTTCTCGCCTTTTTTCACATCGCGCCTTCATCCAAAACAAACCAATGTTAGCGCCGAAGCGACGCCGCTTCAAAACACTTTTTCCAAGCAGTGTTTTATCCCACCTGTCCCACTGTCCGATGCAGGGCCCGCAAGCGTTGGCCAACACGACACCTCCAACGTCACCAAGGATCTTGGACTACATGAAAAATAATCACCTTGGTTTGCTTCATCGGCAACCTAAGGCAAAAGCGGTTCTGCGAGCGCCACTCACATAACCGTCCCTTTCGATCGTGGCGCGGATCTGCTCCGAGCCGGGGGTGACTGTGAATTGAGCTTTGCACTTCAGGCCCTTGTCCAAAGCCTGCTTAGCCACGGAGGCGGCGCGGCCCATGTCCTCATAGCTCGAGTTGGTGCAGCTGCCAATCAGACCTAATACGAACAGAGACGTGTAAAGAAATACATTTTTCGCTAATAGCGTTTGAAAAGCCCGTTGAGGAAAATAATAAATTAAAAATCCATACCAACTTTAACCTCCAGTGGCCAGCCGTTCTTCTCGGCCTCGGAACCCACGTCGGACACTGGGTGAGCCAGGTCAGGGGTGAATGGACCGTTGATGTGGGGCTTTAGCTGGGGGGGAGATATGAGAAAATTGCAATGACTTTTGTGTCATTTCAGCTGAAAAGAGTAAATCAGGAATATAAGATGTTGTCACCGTGTCCGAACAGGATCCAAATAAAATTGTGATCAATGTGATTGACCAAAGATTATTATGTGATTTGTTTATACTTGATTTTGCTCATGTTAAATGGAATCCATGGATGATTAAATTAAACATTACATAACATTAATCACATTGTATTGATTAAGGAACGGTCTGTTATTGGCGGAACATTCTATCTTCAAATCTTCACTGTCTTAAAAGATAATGAGAGTCGGAATAGACCCGCGTTTTTAACAGTTTACAGTGCTGACAAAAACAAAACAAAAAAAAAAAAAACTCCGACAGATGAATTTCTATAAAATCTAATCATCCATGTCAAATATGACAGATAAGAAATGTAACGCAATCTTAAAAATGGGGACTGACCTCATCCAGGTTGATCTCGATGACTTGGTCGTACTCGCAGCCTTTATCTGGCACCAGCAGATCGGAGTACTCATTAGCCAGAGCGGCAATCTCTGAGGGGGGGAGGGACAAAATATCAATATTTCAATCAAAACACAAAGTCTGTGGCAAAAACGGCACATCGCATACGTCCGCGCCCAGTCTTCTCCAGATAAGTCCTCATGCGGTGGTTGTAGGGGAACACTGAAGTCGTAGCGCCGATTTCCGCTCCCATGTTGCAAATGGTGGCCATTCCTGTGCACAAACAACTTGAATGAGTTCAGACAGGAGAATTTATTTCAATGTCTTTAAAATGCATATTACTAAGCCATTAAAAAAAAACACACACACACACACACCAGTGCAGGAAATTGAGTCAACACCCGGTCCGTGGTACTCGACGATGGCGCCGGTGCCGCCTTTCACCGTCAGAATGCCAGCCACCTTCAAGATGACATCTTTTGGTGATGACCAGCCAGAGAGGGAACCCGTCAGCCTCACCCCGATCACCTAAAAAAAAAAGAGGAAGAGTCCTAAGAAGAGGAATTCAAGGAATTTCTTTTGTTGTTGGTGTTTTCAAGTGGCACATTAGGATGAGAGTCATCGCAGCGTAAAATGGGGGAAAAAAAAAACTCTGTTGACCTTGGGACATTTGAGCTCCCAGGGGATCCCTGCCATGACATCCACAGCATCAGCGCCTCCGACTCCGATGCAGATGGCACCGAGTCCGCCACCGTTTGGTGTGTGGGAATCTGTGCCGATGAGCATCACACCAGGATAGGCGTAGTTCTCCAAAATGATCTGAACAGAGAACATTATTCGGCTAAAAATTGCAGTTGCGATCCAATTAAAAGTCCAAAATTACATGCCAACTCTTTACCTGATGGATGATCCCAGAACCCGGTTTCCAGAAACCAACTCCGTACTTAGCACCAGCACTTGCGAGGAAGTTGTAGACCTCTTGGTTTACTTCCTGGTTTGAAATGATCAATCATGACACCTTAGTCGTCATCCACTCTTTCCAACAGCATCCATGCATTGCACCAAGCGCAAACTCACCTTTGCCCTGGCCAGATCCTGATCGCCGCCGATTTGGGCTTCAATCAAGTGATCACAGTGGATGGTGGAGGGGACCGCCACCTGCGGCAGGCCGCTGCTGATGAACTGGAGCATGGCCATTTGCGCGGTGGCGTCCTGCATGGCCACGCGGTCGGGGCGCAAGCGAAGGTAAGTACGCCCGCGATCGATCTCCTGGTTGTGGGGGTCATCGAGGTGGCCGTATACAATCTTCTCTGACAGGGTAAGAGGTCGGTTGAGTCTGGGTGGGAAGAATGAGAGCAGGCGTTCTTTGTTAGAAGTCAGGAGGACGAGAGGGCAACAGCTTGTTCATTCGGTTCCACAGGAGAAAAAAAAAGAAACACAAGTAGGCATGGGTTTACTGCCCATGCTGTCGCGGGAAAAACTGTGCCAAGGAGCAAACAAACATGACGTTGGGAGAGCAAGATGTAGGTGGACACTAACCTCTTTCGTACAACGTCAACATTGGACTGGAGCTTGTCGTAGCTGACGAAGGAGGTGGGCTCGAAGCGGCTCATGGACACTTGGGCCTTGGCTCTATAAGCGGCCGCCACATGCAGCCGCCGTGCGCCATGCCCCAGAGCAAGCTGGGGACGAAAGAGACGTTCACAAATTCTTCTTTACAAACAATGATTCAGACAGACAGACAAATGACTTTCCCTAAACTGATGCATTTAGCTTTTCTGGTGGTAACTGATACACCATATTAAGCCCAAATAGAATGTATAATTAAATGCAAATGTACTGTAATGCACTGCTCGCTGTACAAACTGTAAAGTCTTTTGTTCAGTCAATCTGTTCTCCTGTACGTCTAACCTTGTGGTTAACCTTGTCAAATTAACTTGAAATCCGAGAACTAAGTAAAAGGAATTGAATACCAAATTATATTCAAGACTTAGTAATGACTGATTTTTTAAATCAGTACATGGGTTTATTTACAAAAAGTCTGCAGGATGCAATTGCCGCAGTTGCCCTCTGAATGCGCACAGAGGGACACGATGACCCGGCTAGCTAGCTTCAACCGGCTATGAGACGGAGAATGCGACCCTAAAGCGATTTATTCCTTCTGACACACAACGATCGAGAAGAACAATGCAAAGCATCAACATGACAGCCTACGCATCCTGAATGACATACGAAAATAAGCGAATGTGTCTCATACCTGCAGCCGCGCGACGGTGAGACAGTAAGTTGCCATTTTGTTCACTGACAAAGATGTGGCGATTTCTAGTGACGTCACACATTTTATACGGCAAGGCATACTGGTCCTTAAAGAACATAAACACAGTTTATTCATGCTTGACGTATATCGTAATCATATCATCTTTATTGAGAAGAAATTTAATTTTTTTTTTAAATTAAACATGTTAACATATTTTTAGATGAATATCTATTGTGAATAATTCAAAATGTGGTTTTGTTTTTATGTAACTGAGAGGATCTGCGCGTTTGGACACGTGTTTTCTTTGGCTACATTATATTACCATATATTATATTTCATAACACCATAAACATATGCAATTATTTTTTAATATCATGTAATTATAATATATAATAGAAATACGTGAACAAATTGATAAAAGACTGGTCACCATCATTAAGCACATGTAACGGTAATTCTCATTTGAGACACTAGGTAGCGGTACTGTAAAATCGACGTATGTGGTTTAGGGGTTCAAAGGTGAAAGTTGACTGCTCTGCCTCGCTTGGAGTACGTTAGCCAACAATGGCAAAACATCATCCAGATTTGATTTTCTGTAGAAAGCAAGCCGGTGTTGGTATGTTTTATTCATTGATACGACAACATGTTTCTTTTTACTTGACTCTCCGATCTTGGACATATTTTGAGCAAGATCATGCTATTTGCTAATAGTTGCAGCATGGACTTCATTGAAACTTAGCATCGGTGTTAGCGTGTCGAAGTTAATGTCTGCATGAACATTATATTATTATTAAATGCCTAATTTGTAAATAAACAGGCGTTTATGTGTGGAAGAGACGTGTCTACGAGTAATTAAAGTGAATGAACAATTGACTAACTGCTATTTTTGAATTCTGCAGCCATCGGGAGACTTTGCGAAAAATGTGAGTATTTTTCTTAATTATCTCTTATTTTTTGTATGCAACCCCATCATGAATATGTTAATGTCTATTGTGTTGACATACTGTAAAGAAAATGTTTGACTGAACTTACTATTTGAAGTCATTTTTCAGCTATCTTTTCAGCAGTAAAAAAAATCATCAATGACACAGTTGGAATGCATTTTATGTTCATAAGCCTAATCGTTTCCAGCCAATACTATGAAATAAGTAATGTGTGAGATTCCATTTTTGTCCAAACGTAAGTGCACTTAATAAAAATTGTGGAACGACATACAGTGCCAGTTGTTTTTTTAATGACTTTATTCCTGAGGTCTTGTTCTGTCTACTTTCATCTGAAATTGTAACAGTATGTGTATATTACGACTAGTGTATAGCTGTCCCTTTTTCCCCTCTTTAGGCGATGGCAAGTGTGTCATCTGTGATTCTTATGTGAGGCCGTGCACGCTGGTGCGTATCTGCGACGAGTGCAACTATGGCTCTTACCAGGGACGCTGCGTCATCTGCGGAGGGCCGGGAGTGTCCGACGCCTACTACTGTAAAGAGTGTACCATCCAGGAGAAAGATGTCAGTTGTCATACTTTTCGCTGCCATCTCGGAGCCACTGGAAAGTCCACTGACGCTCTGTTGCTCTCTTTTTTTCGCAGCGAGATGGCTGTCCGAAGATTGTGAATTTGGGAAGCTCGAAAACAGATCTGTTCTACGAACGGAAGAAGTATGGCTTCAAGAAGAGGTGAAGACACAGTGGTCTTGTCTTCATTTTTAGTCTCGTAGTTCCGCCAGTTTTTTTTCTTTTGTAAACGTTTCTGGCAACAATTTTTTTGTGACCTCGATTTGTTAAGTGATTTCAATAAAAGCTCTTTCAAATAACGGACTTTGTGTTGTGTGAGAATGCCTTGTCTAGATTTAAAGAGTTTTGTCATAATTCAAATGGAATATTCCTCTCTGGCGCACCCACATATAATAAAGTTCGGTAAATATGGAAATAGCACCCCCCACCACCACCACCAACTGGTCAAGATGTTCTCTACAAGGCTTTATTTATACACAATGAATATACATGAATGTCACCACACTGAAAAAGTCAAGACCGCATTGAACAAATATGAACGTTTCAAAAGAAAACAACCTCAAAAGTTGACATTTCCGAAAGAAGGCTGATATGCAATCCGGACTGCAGCAGAAAGCGTGAGAGCTACTTCGAACAGGTCAGGAAGCCGATCGTCCGCAGATTACACCGCTTTAAAAGGTGATGCTCGAAAACATTTGAATATGAATAAGGCTGGAAGTGCTGTGATAGATCGAGGTATGTCGTAAATCCACAAAATTCCACCGGACGTGCCTCAGATTAGCAACTCGTAGCTTTCCTGGCAAACGGACAGTGCCCATAAGGAAGCGGCAGAGAAACTGAACACGAAAAACAACACTGGTGATGCAACGGAATGTCCCTGTACTAAAAGCTACTTTCTACTTCATAGTATATTACGTGAAGGGAACTGAACAGGTTTTTTGAACAATAGTTTTAACCTTTACGTGGTTTTGAAATTAGATGAGGGAAAAAAAAGGTCAAATGACAAACTTCGTCATTTTCCCCATGCAGTGTTTTGAAACACCAAGCATCTCCCCTCATCGTGAACATTAGAAAACACATTACAAAGGTAACAGATGATCTCTGAGCATGTCATGATATCAAATGTTTTTTATCGCCGCAAAACGAGATTCCTCCCAGTTTTGCCCTTTGACCGGGAGTGAAACGATGGGGGATACAAATAAGTCCCATAATAGGCGACAACCATTTCCACGAAATGCATTGATGGAGTTTGTACAAGTTACACATAAAATTCACAAAGACACAAGAGTGGCAGACACACACAGACACCAAAGTGTGAGGTGTCCCACTCAACAATCCACCCCCCCCCACACCCACACCCACACCCACACACACGGAAAACCAGGACAATGTAATTCCCTGAATACATTTCAATATTTTCCACCTGCTTAAATTTGAAAAAAAGAAAAATGGACAAAAAATATTTTACATGTTTTGTTGAACATAGAAAACCAAGTGGAAATTTAAAACGTGGTGACCGATTATTCTGGAATAATCTGTCACCATGTCTTAAAGTATTGCAATCGTTACGCATCTATCACCTCTTGTAATTAATCTTAACAAAAGATGTCACAACACTAAAAAGCTTATTATTATATCATCAATAAAAGATGACCGCTTATAGGCGAAAAAAGCACAGAACACGAGAAGCGCTTCACTCAAACGCTCAAAGCTCCGAACGTGAGCTTCCGTTGCATCGCGTGCTCTGCTCCACTTTTTCAACTTCCTCTTTTTTTTTTTCCATCCCCAAACCACACCATTTTGAAAAAAATAAATCTTAAGTGCAGTCTACAGGTCTTCCGGCACCACACTTGAAAGAGAAAAGAAGAAGGATGAGTTGTTGGTGTGCCATTGCATTATGTTTGGTTTTGTGCAATGACTTGGAACAGTTCACCAGGCGACCGCGGCAGGAAGTGACACCCACGCTCCGGTCTGAAAGGGTATTACTACCCCCCGCTATCCCTTCCCCGACCTTTGTTAAGCAGTTACTTTTTTTTTTCATATATATCTGTAAGTATGGCCAACAAAGAAGATCCCTAACAAATCCCAAATGCAGCCTTGTGCTACAGGGAGGGAAGTCATTCACAACTGGGTTTTTTTTTTCTTTTTCAATCCCTTACAATTTTCCGAATTTGGCCGTGTAACTTCCCACGATGTTCTTGTAGCGGCCGCACTCCTTGCGCAGGTCTGCCACCTCCGTCCTCAGCGCCGTGTTCTCACGCTCCAGGAACGCCGCTCGCACGGTGATCTGGTTTTCCTTTAGCCTGCGGGCGTCGCGTGAGCGCTTGGCGGCCATGTTGTTCTTCTTCCGCCTCTGCCAGTACTTGTCATCCTGAAAGAATGTAGGGCATTTTTGTCATTTTTGCTTCACGTGGCTGCTTGGCAGACTCGGGTGACGCCGAACGGAATTGAAAACTTTAAATTTACACAATGGAAGCATGAGACTGTGTCTACACAGTTGCATTCATCACAAGGGTGTCAGAATTGCCATTTAGTATTCTGTCACAAGTCACAATTGAAACTCGATCCGGACCACAGGTCGGCATACTCCAATCCAGTCAGGTCAGAGGTCACCATACCAAATTTTCCCAGGGCAAGCTAAATTTAGCTGTCGCTCATATACCCAAACGGTTTTCATGGTCCTCAATCCAGGCCAATATAAGCAACAAACCTCTTCAGGCAAGTCCTCATTGAGCAACAGGGTGAAACTCAATTTTCATTTCCTATTGGGGTCATTTGCATTCCCAAACTCCCATCCTGCTCTTCGCGTTAGTCAAAGGATACAAACACAAGTGCCTAAATTGTCTTGAGAGCAGTCATCTCAGTCTTTCCTCTTGAGGCGGGGGGAAAAAAAAGTAGGACAAAGACAATATTTACCATTAATGGCTTGTTTATGCTTTCAAATTCCATTGGTCTAACTCATTCTAGCCAGCTATTAGCAATTTCCTTTTTAGCTGCATTCTTGCAGGAGGGCGGGGGGGAGATATGTCTTGCCTGTCAACATGGTGGCCAAATTCAGGTCAACAAGAAGTCACTCAATGACTGGTAAGGACTGCTGAGTCACTGTGAGACATCAAAACGGCTTATCTGCGTGTGGGGCGGCAAACGGCATTTCGAAAATTTTCCATTTTGGTGGTTAACATCTAAACTTACATATTACTCCCCAAAAAAGTGATGTCTTTTTTTTTTTTTTCTGTGTTGATGTGGTTCCATCCTACCGGTGCTTTGGAGCAAAAAACGGTTGTCCTCCCCAAATATTGCCGAGCAACAAGCGGATGCACAAAAGTTGCGTACCTTGTGTTCTTCAGGGACAAAAACTTTCTTGGCCTTCTTAATCATGGGCTGAGGCTTCAGATCTTCATCGGTGAACTTGTGCTTGCGAGGATCAAACAGTTCGCCCCCCGGTACGCTCGACAGGACCAGGTCGGTGGGGTCGGGCTCGTAGTTAACGTCAACCTGGATGTCGTCGGGATCGACGGGGTCCGGGGTCACGCTCTCTGGATCTGTTGTCACTTCTGAGGAGAGGAGACAAGAAAGTTTAAACTCTAAAGAACCCAACGCCTTTGCCCCCCGTTTCCACTCACCTGCTGTAACATCACACGTGACGTCAGTCTCGCTGTTTGTGATGATCACCACCTCTTCATCGAATTTGACCAGCTCGTTAACCGGCAGCAGGGACGCGTCGGCCGGCTTCTCCTTCACCTCCTCCGCCTTGACGGTGACATCTTCTTCGGGCGAAGCGGCGATGCCGTTCTCCATGAGGAACTCCTCGAGGTCCATGTACTCCAAGTGGAAGTTCTCACCGTCGTAGGGAATGGTCTTGTCCCAGATGGCGGGGGTGAGGGCGGCCGACGGCTCCATCCCACTGCCTCCTCCGCTGAGGTCGGCATCCTCGTCCAACCCCAACTTCTCCTTGTCCGTGTCTAACACACACAGAACATGTAGACAGTCAAACACCACAGTGGGTCTTTTTTTAAACATGTATAAAGCCGTTTGTGAACATTTATCTAGGTAGAAGGCACATTTGTGTTGATTCTCGTTCAGCCTGAAAGTAAATGTGGTTCAAATGCACACTCTTGGCGATACGGGTCACTTCCCCGGGCTCACAAAATGCACGGGAGGGGGCACCAACTATTATGAATAGCCTATAGACAGCACTTACTTTAATCCATATTTTTGGATACAGTATATTACTCTCCAAATAATGCATGTGGCAATGTTTTATTGCGTTTTTGTTTCAGTAAACCAAGATATCAATATATTTACCGATTATAAAAAGTGCTTTGCAATCCTCGGAAACTCTTCATGGTTTTGATGGATGAAAACAACCCAAAGGATCTATATTGGTTTGCAAGTGCGTTGTCACAATGCCTTTTCACACTTTGATTGGTTGCATCTCACAGTCGGTTAAAAAAAAAAAAAGCAAAGTAACAGATTCTCAGATCATTTAAGACATTTTTAAAGCCCCGAAAGTGTTTCAGACGAGCCTGCATGGTGAGACAGGTCAAAGAAAATGTACATAATGTTCCACATCAAGCCGCCCCGGTTAAGCAGCAATTTACAGAACCGCAGTCATGTTCATTTAATAAATCTGCTGTTTGTCAATTTTGCCTTCATTTTCGTGTTTTTTTCAAGTATTTTTCCCCCTCTTTCTATTTAGGTTGAAACTACCGGGGTAACCCGTATTTACATGGCGTCATACCGTCGTCACCGGCCAGGATATTCGGCGGAGGCATTTCCATGATTTTCTTCAGAACAACCGGCAACGAGGCGGGGGCCCCGGTGGCCGTTTCCAACGTGACCACGATCGGTTCCACCGACATTTTCCCCCTCGCTGTTGTCGCACTTTGCTCGCGTCGGGGGTTGGAAAAATAAAAAGCTCTCCGCTTTGTAACTTTTGCTCCGCTGCAAAACGAACACTGTCGACTCTTAAGTTATCCGCACGTTCGGTTATCCGTGAATATAAGAACAGTCTTCATCCGCCGATCGTCTTAGTGCACTTCCAAACAAGATAACGTTTGGGTGTGCGGAATAAGCCGCACCCCTTCCCTGCGTTGATTGGTTGAAATCTTATAAATATTAATACTAGAACTTTACGATTGGGTGGGATTTTTGTCGGGAGCCAATAGGAGATGTTCGATCAAATCGCGGCGTTGCCGTTGGTTGACCGAGTTATATAGTGCAGAAAAAACGTGTCACGAGCAAAACAACTCATTCTTTGAAAGGGGCTGGAGGATCAGACAATTGAGAGCACTGTATAGGACACACACTCATTCTCAATTTTCATTTGAACTCACAGGACTGGGAAACCAAACGACTTAAAGCAACTTTTTAAAAATAATGATTAAAAAACGTACACATGTAATAAATAATTACTGCGAATTTAAACCTAGTTCTTTTTACCGTTCCATCTCCTACTCATTAATTCATGAGAAAACCGGTTCCAGGAGCGCAGAGCATATGTTGGATTTCTTGAGGGCGGGTCGAGCGCCAGCGATCACATGGGGAAAACATGTGCAGCACCCACCGCAACATGTCAACATACTGTACCGTGTTTCATGTACTCAACATGCATGGAAGGAGGCGCTGTCGTGCACAGTGACAGAGCTCCTAAGGAGCGCCCAAGGTCGATTCGTGCAACATTTCATCAGCATACAAATACAGTTGACAGTGAACACAGTTTATAATGGTCCAATACCCAAAATGTCTTCTCCATACCGCCTCAACTTGGCTCATCCCTGCCATTGACCTTTTTATAAACTAAATGTATGTTACACATACAGTACATTTGACAATAAAGTTTATCCAATCCAATCCAAATTGGCATCTTCCATATTTTATAGCACTTTTGTCCTTATTAGGGTCATAGGTGAACTTGACCAGTCGATGGCAGGCCATTTATGGACAATTGAAACTCCATGCAGAAAGCCCAGATATGAACACCGAATCCTCTGAACTGTGAGGCAGACATCATATGACATGATGTCTTAATCAGGATAAACAAATGTTTGAGATGGGGAAGGAGGGGGTGTTTCTCAAATTCTGCTTGTGTCATTGTGACTCTCTCTTTGCTACAACACAATTGTCAGACCGAAGAAGTCAAAAGGTCACACATCAAAACACTGCCCTTCTACTTCCAGGTGCATCTCAGTAAAATAGAACAGTGGTTCTTAAATTTATTACATTAAATCCTTCTTCAAAAAAATACCAAGCTCTCCAAGTACCACTATAACCAACATTAATATACAGTAGCATAATAGGCCCGTACTAGGTAGTTAGTTCATGGTCATCAATAATGCGGCAGAGATGTTATTTCTAAAAATTATATCTAATATCATTATAAGTCACTGTAACATTGTGCACAATTTGAATACTAATTATGTTGGAATTAAACTAGCTACTGTAACATTCTGCACAGTTTGACCATTCAATTCAGTGATTTTTTTGCGTGCCACGAGAGGGAGACTGTGTCACACACGTGGTACGAGAACAACATTGACAATTACTGTACCGCAATAGAATATCACACAAACAGTTCAGTTAATGTAGTAGTTAAATTCATTCATTCATTCATTCATCTTCCGAACCGCTTCATCCTCATTAGGGTCGCGGGGGGTGCCGGAGCCTATCCCAGCTGTCCTCGGGCAGTAGGCAGGGGACACCCTGAATCGGTTGCCAGCCAATCGCAGGGCACACAGAGACAAACAACCATGCACGCCCGCACTCACACCTGTAGTTAAATTCAAAAAGTGAAATTCGTATTCTGTACAGATTTGTTAATCATGTAGGAAAGAGGGCCTATTCCTATTTAAATTCCATCCAAAACAATGAATTTCATTGTTTCTTCTGTAAATTTAAATTTACAGAATACAGCAGACTATGATTGAGGCAAGCGGACGATGTGCGATTTCATCAATCAAATAACCAACAGGAGCGTGAAAATCAAAACAGTAGCCTAAAATGTCGGACATGTTTGAAGCAAGTACATAGCATCATATTATATTCAATGCAACACATGCATTTAAAACTTTGGAAAGACAGGACCAGGAGCTTGCGTGTACCTCATATAATGGCATTACTTTACTCTAATTTCTTTAAAAATAAACAAATAAAATGCAGACAGTCTGCATTAGAAAGCAAAAAAAAAACCCAAAACAAAACACAACAGATACCTAGTAATTGAATTGGGAAACTACATGCCAGACACAGCCCTGCATTCAGTTACTTCAGAGCACACTGAATCGATTTACACTTTAATTGAATCGACCACAGCACTAAGACTTACTTGACTAATGCATTTTGGGGGAGGAGGGATATTTCAATACCTTCTACACTTGACATTTTATTCTTGGCTTTTCACACTCATGCATGTTAAGAAGTAGGTCATGTATATAGAGACAGTATTTCCCGTTCAATTCAGCTTTCAACCCCATCACAGCACTGATAGACATATCAGACATAAAAACTCAGACCAAGATAAGTAATTTCAAAACTTTTTCCACCATGAATGTGACTTTTAACTCAAATGGAAGAAAAAAAATTCTGAGAAAAGAAGCAAAAATAAATGACTGAGATTGAACAAGTGTGTACACCCGTTCAGTGGTCATTAGTCATGTTCACGTTAAATTGCCATTGCCATTTTAAGTGCCTCTGATTAACCCCAATTAAAGTTCAGGTGTTCTAGTAGGCTTTCTTGATTTTTCTTTGGTCTTTTGCCCCAACCAGATATTAACAGGTATGTATGTGTGTATCCATACATACACATGCAAACAAGTACATGCACACGTGAGTGTGAGTATTATACACATGCATGAAGGGACACATAGTTCCCTCTCTACTAAAACTTGGGAGCTTTTGATCACGGTTATGCAACAGGCACACAAAAAGGTCCACTGACATTTCTTTTGGTTTTCATAATGTTAACATGGTGTATTTTACATTACGGTGCTAAACGGGTGTGTACGCAGTTTGTTTTCACTTACCATCTGTGTCGTAGCTCGATAAAGTAAATGGAGTTTCCAGGAAAGTTCTGAATATCTCTGTGATGTCTACTCTAGTCATATTTTTATCCTCAACGTTTGCACGACTGAAAAACAAGCAGACGATATTTGACGATAAAATGTCAAAACAAAAACGTCCCTGTGAAGAAAGCCACTCAAGACTGACAGCTCTGATGTTTTTGGGGCGGAGAAATTGAAACTTTTGTCAAATTACACGCGTTACTTAACAAAGACCGCCTAAGTTGACTCAAGGCCAATCAGCTGCTGACGTTTCCTTGAAGGACAGCCGCAAACACTGCCGATTGATTCTCAAAGTGTCAATCAATGTAGAGTCGGCCAATCGCTAAACTGTGTCGATGTTACTTAAGGTGGGGGGGGCGGGGGGAGACACTGGTTGCATAAAGTGCATATTGTTCTTAAGTGTACCATACACATTACAAGTGAATTAACATTTTAATGCAATAAAAGGCATCGCCACCACCAAAACAATTGCTTGCTAAAATATAAAACGTCTAATTTGCTTGTGTAAAGTCGGCAAACGACAAAATCCAGTGACGCAATCCTTGACCTGTTTTGAAAACGAGCTACTTTCTCCTGATGTGTTCTGACTTCATTTTTATCTCCCCGCCCCAAAAAAAAAAAAACTTTTTTCCCCCATGGCCTATTTTTTGTAACACAGCTGCGGATTCTTTGCATTGATGTGAAAAGGTACTCTCTAATTTAGAAATATTATGCGAGTAAAATGGAAAATGAAGACAAATAATGAAAAAACCACTCGCTACAAATGTTTAAATTATTTCAAGAGATTTAGCTTTTTTAAAAGACCACGATTGCGCTTTCTAGCCTATAGGTGGCAATGTTTTCCAAAGTTTTGTATGACTGAAGACGGTGGTTTTCTCGGGGGAGGGGGGAGAAACCCACAGAATTGAACGTTCTCCCATGCCACAAACACCAAATGGCGTTGGGATTTGCAGAAGCGATCCGACTGTCACATCAGCATCATCAACAAAATAACAGCAACCAACTAAGTGAAAATAAAGAAAAACAAAACCGCTAAATAAGACGATGCCGGTGTACCTAATGAAGTGTCCACGTTGATATATATTCTGACCACAGGGAGGCGCGCGAGGCCAAGTGGGATCGCGCGCTCCCGTAAGAGACGGGGTCGCGCGCTTCGCTGTGCTGTTTGCAGATGTGTCGCAGCTTCTTTTCCAACGGAAAACGTCCAACCCGTGCAAGTTGGTGGCGTTTTAATGGGCCTCAAAGTGTTGCCTCCCTAACCCGGCGGCCGCGGGTGAAGCGGGGCTCCCCCCCGGCAGCTCTCGTTAGCTTAGGTCAGGGCGGAAAAGACGCCACTTTTTTTCCGGCAGGTCCGAGGTGCGCACTTGATGGAGCTGTCAGCGATCGGCGAGCAAGTGTTCGCCGTGGAATCCATCATGAAGAAAAGAGTTCGGAAGGTACCAGTTGCGGCAGATATATGCCCTTTCACCTTGGTGCCATGACGCCGCGAGCAAATGTTCTGAAAGCATGCTAATAAGAGCCGAAGCTGGTTACCTAATTGACTTTTAAGAGGATGGTGGTGTTGTTTTATTGGTGCGCAGATGCTTATTACATGTCAACTTTCAGGAGGACACGAAAAGCTGGCCAAGCTCTTCGTTTGGGGGCCGTTATTATAGTCTTGCTAATGATGTTTGAATGCATTATTTTTATTATTATTATTGTTGTCCAAATTAACACGTTGTCACGTGGCGCAAAAATTGGGATCCGCAGCCGCAACATCTCGAATTGAAATTTTTTTCAGTACCTCCAGCCAATATTTGCTCTAACAATCTTCTTTCTACGAACTTTCTCCACAGATTTTATAAGACCCACATTCCGACCCAAGGTGCATTTACATGATCAAGAGGCCTGCATTTATATTTTTTCCCCTGAAATTGATTCATTAAAATATATACATTCGTTATTTAAAAATTAATTGTGTCGATTTATTGTTCATTGATGTCGTTTTTTGACCGAAGATGGCATACACGCACGCATGCCACGATGAGCAACAGCCAAAACGTCCCCGAACATAAACGAAACAAAAATTAAGTCGATACAAGAGCTTGTGAGGTTGTAAAAAAGAATCAGTGCCTACCTTAGTCGAGACCTGGACGCGGCGGCATGGGACGCACTTCGGCAGCGTCTTCAGTGCAACTATCGTAGCTCACGTGTACCGTTTTAAAATGCTTCTCTTGACGCTCCAAAATCCCATTCTTTGCCAGTGCCATCGCAGATGAAACAAACTTTGAATGAGGATAATTTAAAAAACAAACTCAGATATCAGGCAACAGGTGTGATCGCAGGTTACGGTTGCAGACTGCTGACCGTTCACAACTTCCGGTGATGCAGGTCACGTGCCACCGTCATTTATAAAGAGGTGACCCGTTTTATAAATGTTCTTTTTAAATACTTTTTTTGTGAAAGTGGGACTTATAGGACGCTCAGGGTGCAGTGTGCACTAACACAAAAATATAGAATATTAATAATGCTTAATGTCTTCGGCTGGAGGAGAAATCAAAGAGCAGTCATCCGGTTACAAAAGTCTGAGTGCTTTGTCTGTGGCTTGTTTTCAAAACCTGCTGTCTCCACAGGGGAACGTGGAGTACCTGTTGAAATGGAAAGGATGGCCTCCCAAGTGAGTCAAAGCATTGTTCAGATTGTTTCGGTGTTCCTAATAAAGTGTCCGATGATTGTATTGACAGATGGATTTTTCTTTGTAGGTACAGCACATGGGAACCTGAGGAACACATTCTGGACCAGCGTTTAGTTCAAGCCTATGAAGAGAAGTACGACTTGATGGATTTTATGGCAACTACTTGTTTAGGACGATATTATCTTCCCTGGAAACTATCCCGACAGTATTGTTTGAGTTGATGTAGTTGTGATTTTGACAGGCCTTAATGGACAAGTGATTGAGTGATGCTTTGTCTGCATTCAATCTAACTGTGTGCTTGTCTTTCCTCAGAGAGCAGAGAGACAGAACTCTGGGTCACAGGAGAAAAAGATCCAAAGCCAAAAAACGGCTCCTGTTGCAGGTGCAATATTATTCTTGAAGGGGGTAATCCTCTTTTTTTTTTCGTGATGTATGATGCGGTACGGGTCTTCTCTTAATAACTGAATCGAGATGGACAGTTGAGTGCCACGTCAGTTGCGCTAATGATTCTCTCCTTGGTCTGCATTCAGAACACAGTGTACACTATGGACCTTCGCAGCGCTCACAAGGCCGAGGACATGCCTAAACCCCGCCTACGTCTCTCCCTGACCCGCTCACTACTCCCGGAGGAGGACGAGGAAGAAGAAGAAGAAGAAGAAGAAGAGGAAGATGAGGAGGAGGAGGAAGAGGAGGAAGAGGACCCATCATACACTGCTTGGAGTAGAGCGCCCCGTTACAACAAGAGGAGGCCACGGAGCAGGTGCCTAAACTTGAGGCCGGTGAGTCCTGCACATGAGGACTGGAAAAGCCTGGGAGAGGAAGAGGAGGTGGAAGAGGATCTCGTTGGAGATGAAGAGGGGGAGACTGAGGATACCAGAGAAAAGACCGCAGGTGTGCTTATACTTGGCTTGTGATCAGATGTTGGACCTTTAAATTCTGAACACCACACCCAACAGTGTTTGGGAATCATCTGTTGAAAGGAATAATTTTTAAGGTTCTTCTCTTCTTGACTGGTGTAGGTCAAAGACGAGCTGCAGGGTGGAGCCCAGATTCCGGTGGAGACCATCTGACAGAGGCCGAGATGCCCGAAACGGCCTGGAGGCCCGTCGTCGGGCCGGCAGAGGTGACGGTCACCGACGTCACCATCAACGCGCTCACCGTGACGTTCCGAGAAGCGCGCGTGGCCCGCGGCTTCTTCCGAGTGTGGGGGGGTGGAGGTCTGAGCGGGGCGCCGAGGTTTTCCAAATTGATCGTCAACGCTTCCTCTTAGCCTGGACGGGAGCTGAAATGCCGGATGGCTCAGACTGACCTTTTGCACTCGGCGGAAAGAAGTTTGGACACGTGCTTCTGTATGTTGTCGGCGGGAGAAAGAAAATGAGCCATTAACAAGCAGTCCTAGATGACAATGTTTGTATCGTTCTCCCATCTTTGCACTTTTTAATGACCCGAGCTATTAGCGAGTCCCTGCAAAAACCTCGGTCGCCATCGGTACTGTACGCGAAAGTATTCAAAGCCTGTTTTTAGTTATGTACTGCTAATTGGCGCCCCTCGTGGTCATAATCTTCAATTTTTAAACACGAGGCGGACCCATTACGGAGGTTAAGTTAGCAAATGGCACCTTTTAAATCTGGATGGAGATGAGAACGTAAAAGAGCCAAATGTCGGGAATGTTGCACTAAAATTAACAAAAGAAAAAAAAAAGACCAAATGTATTATTCCTAAGGATTGCACTAACGGACTCACCCGATGCTCGAGCGTCTGCTTCAATGTTTTTAAGTCCACATTCCGAGTCAATAAAAATGTTTAGCGCTCGGTCTAGTGCGTGGGGAGTCCTTGAGTAGGAGTATCTTTTGCGATCGGCACAGTTTGCACTTAAAAAAAAATGGAATCGAGTAAAAAGGACCTGTAGCGTTTATATTGAAGTGTCCTGTGCGCTTATAGACATGGAGCTGCTGTTTTGTACATGAGAGTGCTGTAAAGTAGCGAGCTGTCTTGTACTCTCCGCTTAACTTTTGTTCTAATGTAGACCATGGTACACATGCACTTCCTGTAACAAAGATGCCATTTTGTCCACTGTAGTAACCACTGTCCCTGAATGGATTAAATATGGATAAAATGATGTGCACGCGTGTAAAAAAACAAAACAAAAACAAGTAAATCCATTAAACAATAAAGCTAAAGTTAAAAGAGCCGTTGAGAGCCAAAAAAAGCCAGCCTTTCTCACTGAGATGATCCAAATGAACCGGATCACCGAAAAGAGCCGAAAATATCATCACTAGTCTGTTGCTTGAAAAGCCCTTCTTCGGTCAAAAAAGGTTGGGCACCCCTGATGTATAGTCAGGCGTTTTTGAAAAAAAATATATATTTTTTGTAACACAACTGCAGATTCTTGACATTGATGTGAAAAGGTTGACGTCCTCTAAAAGTTCGAAATATTATGCAAGTATGATGGCAAAATGAAAATCATTAAAAAATGAAAACACTCACTTTTTTTGTTTTTCTAAAAGTGTTTATTAAATGCTTTCAAGAGATTTGGTCCACTTGAGTATTTATTAACTTCCAACCAGGGAGGAGAGAAAACAAATTCGATAAAACATAAAAACCAGAAAACAAATGTACTGATTAAAAAAAAACAAAACAAAAACCAAATACAGTACAAAAATCAGAGGCCTTGTTTGTCCACTTCTTTACAACCCTGGTTTCTATCTTCTGATTGTTGAAATAAATTCAAACAAACTATCATTTCTTCGAACGGATTGACATGATTCAATTTGGGGTCTGCAGGTGGGTTTGTACCAGGAATCAAATGAGAAAAAAAAGGGGGGGTGGTTTGGTTACACAAATAACAGTGAAGTTTGTACTGTGTGGCTTGGCGAGATGTTGTATCAGAGGAAAAACACAACCGTATTCCATCAAAATAAACACTTAAAAGGCAAAAATAAGTGTATGGGGGAGTTTGACCAGCAAATTGCTGTCAAATTCAACAAATCGCAGGTGGGGGTGGGGGCATATTAATATAACATTATGCGTACCTCCATAAGGTGATTGCAAATCAGTGCACAGGAGGCGTTTGATGAACTAAAACAGGAACGTGTGGTTTCATCTACCCAGCCTGGTAAACTCTGCCAAGCCACTGGGAAAAAGAAAAAAAAAAAACAGCTCCACCATTACTTATCTAAATGACCTTAGTGGGGTGCTTAAATATTATAATAGCTTATCAGGTATCATATACGGGACTGTGTATTGTAAGCAGGGTTATACAATAAGGGTATGTATCATTCTTATAGGTGTGTTATCAACATATAAAGGCATAGCTATGCAGGAGTATATAAGCATCCGTGTATGATTCCCAGATCACTTCTTGTCTGGCAAAGTCGCAGCACAGGCAGCGAGCAGATCAGGCTACCCGCCGCTACGTATTTCGCAGCTATCCAAAGGCCTTACAGAGACCGATTGTGGCATTCGGACGTTCGCGTTGTCGTCTGCTTACCGCCTCCCCCCCAAAAGGCTGCATACACAAGACGCATATTTACCGGTATTATAGTCATACATGGATACGTAGGTAGGTATACATTGCAATAAAACGTACATATGATCAATAGCATATAGAAGAGAAATAGTCGATAGCAATCATTTTCATATTCATAATACTAAAGGTAATAGTTGTAGTAATAGTAGTAGTAATAAGACGATCCCTCAAAGAAGCTAAACGGTGGGCTGTTCCAGATGAAGGCTCATTGGCACAGCTAACAACGTTTACACGTTAAGTGTCCAGCTCTCACGCCATCCATTTAAATCTGCAACCCGCTCATTTGTCTGGAACAACCCACATGGAAGGAAACATTAAAACGTAAAGAAAAAAAAAAGTTTTTTTTTTGTTTGTTTTCCTTCTCCTTATTTCACTCTAATAATCTAGATCAGCGATACATGTCATATTGCCTCAATAACAGAAAAAAGGTTCTGTGTAATCAATACGGTCTTCTGGTTATATATTTATCAAGCTTGATTGCTAAGTTATTTATTATTATTAGTATAGATAGCATTGTATGTAAATATGGTGAGTGTGTGTGTGTGTTTGTGTGAGATCAATATAGAGATAATTCCATTGTGCCTGTGTTTGCATCAAAGGCTTGCTTGTGTGTATGTATGCGTTTTGCTCATAGGCACAAAAAAAAAAAAAAAAAAAAACAACAACAACAAAAAGTGTGAATAGACCATCTTCTTTTCGCCACCAGATCCGCTAAGATGGACCACCGGATGTTGGAAAATAGCCTCGGTTGGGACTGGAGAGGTATCAACTTGCCTTTACTTTCAAATTAGTGTCAATATTCGAACACAAGGACGTCTATTCCGCATTTGATTCAATCCCTCAAATTGGATGAATCGTCTTAGTCCTTTTTTTTAGCCTCAAAATGAGGCTTTAATTAAATACAACAGAAGACTTCTGCATGCGGCTGCATTGACACCGAATCAGTCCAACGGAGGTCATCATTTCATATAGCGCGACTTTTTTTCTTCTTCTTCTGCTTCAATGTGATTTTCGCAATGTGGCCATTATTCCATTTATCCGTTTCGATATTTTGTGCATACGTGTGCGCGAGCGCGCGATACAGCCACCTCACAAAAAGAACGCGGGGGGGGGGGAGACATTGTTTAGCTCCTGATTTTAGAAATCTAAGTCGACTTGCATACGAGCAACAAAAACAGCACATTTTACACGATTGATCAACCCCGCCCTTCCCCCACCTTTTTTTTTTTTTTTTAAAAGGCCCGTTCAGGCGTTACATTCAAAGTGCTCTACCAATATGGCAGACAATATAACGAGGGAAGTACAACTCCCGGCGAAAACAAAACCATTTTGACTCTCTCGCTTTTATGTCCACGAAGGTAGAAAGAGTAGGGTTTGGTCACACTGCAGCACAATTAAGGGTGTCCACCAGACCTTTATTTATTTTTTGAATTTTTTAACCGCTTACTTTTTTTAACGCTTACTTGGGTCTCTCTACGCCTTCGAACAGCACGTTGGAGCGCATTATTTATTTTTGGCACGATCTAGTTGAAAAGGTCAACTTTTAGCACGACCGCTCCGTTCTCCCGAGAGAATCTTCCTTTATTGCCAAGCAAAACGCACGATCCGCGGCCAGCGCGCTCATTCGAGAATTGCTTTGGGTGCTGTGAGGATTAAAAAAAAAAAAAAAACGAAAAAAAAACAGGTGGGTGTCTGATGGACGCACATTTTCAGTTCGATGTACTTTAGTCAACGCTAAACGTATCCTGCAGTGGAATCAGACAAAAGGGGGTGGTGGTGGGGGGACTACATGTACTGTGGGAACAAACGAAGCTTCTTCAACGTGGTGATTGATGGCTGAGATTTGTGGCTTGTGTCGTGTAAATGTGTGTGTGTGTGAGTGTGTGTGTGTGTATACACATCAGCTCCCAACAAGGCAAGAGAGCAAAGTGGTGAGATGACAGGCTGTTGAGTTGCCGCCGGTCTCTGTCAGCAACTCGGCGGTCATTGGCCAACACTCAGAGGTCGTCTCCGTCGGACAACCGCCGGCCTCCCTGGAACGACACACACACAGGGATGAGACAAGATTTTTTTGAGGAGGGGTTGGGGGTATTCCAATAGTCGACCACGAGTCATTCAAAGTGAAGTCGGAAGCAAGGTCGCAATGGCGAATAATAACTCACCATGCTCTCGCTGTAGTCCGCCGTGATGGTGACCTGCTTGTCCTCCGGGGGAGGGGTCACCGCGGGGTTGTCGGTGCGCCGACTCTGATTGGTTAGCTGCAGCCACAGCTCGTACATCTGTTGCATGTCTCTCACTAGAGTAAAAGGTGGGGGGGGGGGGTTGGAGAGAATGACACTTGTGGATGAATATCCGAGGCGCAAGGTAAGACGCGCGGCTTACAACTGTTGTTCTTCATGTACGTCCACACGTCCCTCTCCTCCAGGCTGTGGGCAAACGAGCAGTTGCCGATGTAGTGGCACTTTTTCTGCTTCATCACGTGCACGCACATCTGGGTGAAAACACCGGCAGAAGGAGAATAGTTAGAGTGACACTTGAGACGCCTCTTCCATTAACTCATTCGTTCTAACTGCGTTTTTTTTGTATACCGTGGGAGACTTGATCAGGGAGGGAATGGGGGGGGGGGTGAGCACTCACGTCATATTGCTGCGGATAGCTGCGGGAGAAAGGGAGAGGCCGAACAACAACCCACTTCTTTTTCTCAAAGGATTTCACCAGCAACACTCGACGCTCCTTCGTCCAGCTGGCAAACAAAAGAGATTCTTTCATGTCACACGGCGTCTTGCCTTTGGGGAGGGGGGGGAGGCGGTGTCTATGTCTCACCTATGTCGTGCTTTGGCAGTGCAGTACTTGAGGTTCTTGTCGGGCTCGTTCACCTGTCCCTCTCGCCAGCACTGGCCGCACACAAACTTCATTTTCAGGTTGAGGGGGCGGCCCCGCCCGGTGCCGCCGAGCGCTCCCACCCCCATCCCTCCCACCGTGGAGACGCCAGCCCCGCCGATGCCATCTCCTCCCCCGACGCTGACCCCCATTCCCCCGACAGGCATGCTGCTGCTTGGGTGGGGGATGTGGATTGGCTGGAAGGACACAAAAGAAGTTTGTTAGCAAGGGCAAATGTCCAAAGTTTACAGCGAACACAACAAGGCAAATTGATCTTTTTTTTTTTAGATGAATATTTATTATAGCCCCAAGAATCGAATTCTGCCGTACACCGAGGAACCCCCTGTAACTTCTCCTGCGGTATTTCCAGCTTACCCTCTGTGGCTTCTGTGCATTCTGCTCTAATCTCTGCCAATGTCTTTTGGACTCCTGCACCATCTCCTCATGGGTAATGCCTGAAGAAAATACGGCCACAGAGAAGAATGTCAGTTCTCGCTGGATCAAAACAGCCCATCATTCACTTACCAAGCCTCTTCACCCTCCCTCCCCTTAAAAAAAAAATAAAAAATTCAGTCTTTCCAGAGTCGATATGTCACGGCGTCCAAAAAAAAATTGGCGCTTCCCGCTTACCGGTGTCTTGTTGAAGCACCCAACATTTGAGTTCTATGACCGAGTGTGCGAAGGAGCAGCTGTCCTCGCGCTGGCAACCGTAGCGAACCTCGTGGCGACAAACGTCAAACTGACACAGAGGGTGGAGGGGGCGCACCTTGCTGTAGCGCACGTTGGCTGAGCGCACGACGTGCACCAGGCACCTGCAGTCACATGACACACCTTAGGTTGCCGCGGGGGGCGTACGATCCCTCCCCCACCCCCCAAAAAAAAAATTAATCCTGATGCTTGGAAGAACACCGTACTCACTTATTGTCATCAAACGGGTGTCGGGCTGTGAGGTTGGAACACACCGCCAAGTTTTCTTTACTGCGCTTGCTTATGATGCGAGGCTTACTGTCAAAACATTCCTGTTGAAAGAACAAATGTGTGCAAATAAGCCTTCCTGTAATGTCGTCGTCCACCCCCACACCCCCTTTTTTTCAAACAGAAAGAGAGGAGCGCCTTCCAGACGGACTGATCTCACCTCACAGAGGAACATGAACATGCCCATGTGGAGCTGCAGCAGTCGAGTGACACTGAGCGCGCGCCTTTCCGTGCTCCCCAGGGGGTCGAAGAGCAGCTCTCGGCTCAGTGCGCCCTTCCTCTCCTGCGTCCACACGTTGATTTCCTCCTGGCAGTATGCGAAGGTACAGTTCTCACCGTACTGGCACTCCTGGCGTTCCTGAACCTCTGCAGGACCCAAAAAAAAAAAAAAAAAAGGGCGGGGGGGATCTTCAGGAAATGCGCACACTACAACTCTGCCCTATTTTGTTGAAAACGTGACACGCACCTTTACAGAGTACAAAGGCCCCTAAGAAGTTGTTGCGTGCCGGCCGCGGCCGAATCCTCTTCCAGGTGGGGTCGTCATTGTTCTTGAGGCGACACAGCAGGACGTCCCGCTTACATCGATGCGCCGCCTCCGGCTGATATTTGTAATCCATCACTCGCGGACCTGGAAGCACGCGGAGCGCGAATGTTGTCGAATGCGTTTAAAACAGAGAAAAACGCAACAAGAAGAGCCAACAGACCTATTCGGCTGTAACAGGCGTGGCAGGCCTGACGGAACTCGTGCGTGCCCGCCAGAGGATTCCTGGACAGCATTGAGAGGTTTGTTCCTGCTGGGCCGTTCTGGAGAGGGGTGGGGGGTTGTGGGGGGGGGGGGGGTAA
>CAAKHF010010954.1:108827-122535 GCA_901007745.1 Hippocampus kuda
TTCCATGTTTTTTTTTTTTTTTTTTTTTTTTTTTAACAGTGCGCAAAAGCTTAAGTGGACACTTTTCGTCACCGTCATTGTCCGCGGCTGTAATGTTTACCCATGTGTCTTTCTAGATGGCGATGATGGGCAACCAGGGGGTGTCTTTTGGCGGTCCATATGCAGGGCAGGGGAATCAAGGCCTCGCGGGTGCAGGACTGGGCCCTCAACATCAGAATAAAGGCTCCATGGCCAACAGCCTGGCTCAGTTCAACGCGGACAAGAAAAGTCAGCCCATTCAAGGAATGGCCACCATGGTAAGAAATACTTAAGATTGACTTTTTACTTCTCACCCCTACTGACTGTTTTATTGAACGTGACTCGACAGTAACCCTTCACTTTGATCTCTTATGTGATCTTGTTTTTTCCCATTCTCTGTCCCCTCCTATTTCATAACTGAATTCATCACCCGCCCCGATTACCTCTTAATGTACGTACCCTGTCTCAACCATGCCACCTTGCTCACATTTTTTTTTTTTTTTTGCAGGGCTCACCGCAGTCTCAGTCAAGTGTAAGCGGGCCCTCGGTTGCACCTGTGGGAGGGGCACCCGGCATGGTTCCCGGTGCTCAAGGAGGTCTGGTGGGTCCCGGCACCCAGGTCTCGGCGGCCTCCGCCGCGGCCGGAGCGCCGCCCACCGCTGATCCCGAGAAGCGCAAACTGATCCAGCAGCAGCTCGTTCTCCTGCTTCACGCTCACAAATGTCAGCGACGTGAGCAGGCCAACGGCGAGGTCCGACAGTGCAACCTGCCTCATTGCCGCACCATGAAGAACGTCCTCAATCACATGACTCATTGCCAAGCTGGCAAGAATTGTCAGGGTCAGTTGACACACCACAAATGAATTCAACATTAATTGCCTTCATAGTCACCAGTTGTCAATCCTTTACCATCATTGTATTGTAATGAACTCTTGAAAGGAGTTTTATTTAGAGTGCGTTGGATCTGTTCGAGGCCCACTGTCATTCCACGTTGGCGTTTACTTTAAAACGTGACACTTTCTTGTCAAATGTTTCAAAAATGTGGAAATGAATACACTCATGTTGGTTGTTTCTTCGTGTAAACTTTCCATTCTGTGTTGTGCACAGAGAAACATTTGCCACTTTGTGTCTGTTGTGAATGCTGAAAGGATTTCAATTTCTGTACAAATTTAACTTCTGTTTTCTTGGCGAAAAACACTCGGGAGGACACACACCTAACCTACAACAACTGTTGATCTCATCTCTTTTCTTCCTCAGTTGCTCACTGTGCATCGTCAAGGCAAATCATCTCCCACTGGAAGAATTGCACTCGACATGACTGTCCAGTCTGCCTGCCACTGAAGAATGCCGGGGACAAGAGGAACCCGCAGTGTGAGTGTCTGTATCTGACCAAAAAAGTTTTTTTTCCCCCCTCTCTCTCATTGGAAGCAGTAGGCTCTGTCATTGAATGTTCAGTTTGCCATCGCAATTGTTATGCTTGCTTTAGTAATTTTGACAACAGAGAAGCTATCGTATTTTCACAACCATACGGCGCATCGTATTAAAAGGCCTTTAAAAAATGTGTGTCTCACTGTCCCCTGTTTCTTCTGTTGTCACAGCTCTTCTTGGTGCAGCTGCTGCAGGTCTGAGCAGTTCTCTTGGGTCAGTGCCCGGTAGCCAAGCAAGTGCTCCGAACCTCAATCCGCCGAGCCAGATTGACCCGAGTTCGATAGAAAGAGCCTATGCAGCACTGGGTCTCACCTACCAGGGAAACCAGATCCAGGGTCAGCATTCTCAGCCCAACATGCCCAACCAGGCCCTCCAAGGCCAGCCTGGTATGAGGCAGATGAACCCAATGGGTAAGTTGGCTACCTTGAAGAGAGATTTACAGGAGAAAGGGACATGCGTGCATTTTTAATGTGATTGGTGGTTGACACCAGCAATGCAAATATATGAAGTGATTTTTGTTGATTTTTTTTTTTTTAAATGTCTAGGAGCAAGTCCTATGGGAGTTAATGGCGGTGTGGGTGCCCCTTCTCAGAATCAGCAAGCCAACTTACTGCAAGACACTATGATACATCTCAATGTGAATAGCCAAGGGTACGCACAAGCATCCGCCTGAATCCATTTGAATGGTCCTAAACTCTGAGCATAGCCTTGAACTGTATATATCCGCACCTCCGAATTGGTTTGTGGCAAATGTCTTTTCAAGATTGACGTTTGAAAGATGCCTTCCCTTTTTTTTTGGGTTCCTCAGTTTGATGAATGATGGCAGTGGGGTGGGCTCCATGCCCACAGCAGGTCCTCCCTCTACCACAGGAATGAGAAAAAGCTGGCATGAGGACATCACGCAGGACCTGCGAAACCACTTGGTACACAAGCTGTAAGTACTGACAAAGATGTTTGTCTCCCCCCCTTTGACCGCAACCTGAAATGACTTCTGCACGGTGACTGGAGTGAAAGTATTGAACTTGAAAAGTCACAACATTGGACTTTGCAGTTCTCTTAAAATTTATAGGTAGGAAGATCAAACTATGCAGATAAATGTCTTGAGTTCTGATTGCCAAGTGACTGTTCACCGGTCCACTGCTTTTCATTTACATTTCAATAATTTGGAAAAAAATATTAATTATGTGGATGAAGCGGCGTCATGATACAGAACCAGGAAGGGGGAGAGAAAAATGTGACGATGCGCCTGCGTCTGATACCTTCAGGGAATCATCATTATGTCATCTGTCTACAATGCTGCTTGTGTCATTTCACTCATGTCTTTCTTATCCACAAACAGTTGTATTCGTTCTCATTTTGTATACACGATATTGACGAATGAGCTGATGGTTCCGTTAAATTGTAAAAAAAACTTTTTTCCCTTCACCCGCAGCGTTCAGGCCATCTTTCCTACTCCAGATCCCGCAGCTTTAAAAGACCGCCGGATGGAGAACTTGGTGGCTTATGCCAGAAAAGTTGAAGGAGACATGTATGAGTCAGCCAACAATAGAGTAAGTTGCCACAGGAGTTGTTTCACATCTGTTACAAGGACTGGTATTCTAATGTTGTTTTCTTTGACTTGTCTTTTTGGCCAGGCTGAGTATTATCACTTACTCGCTGAGAAGATCTATAAAATCCAAAAAGAGCTGGAAGAGAAGAGGAGGACCCGTCTTCAGAAGCAAGGTCTTGGTCTTGGGCCTGCCAGCATGGGTCAATCGCCTGCTGGACTTCCTCCGAGTGAGTGTGCAATACGACGCGCGCAAGGACTTGAAACGGGGGGGTTATGCGAACAATTTCTGTGTGTCACCTGAAAATCTTACACCCTCAAAAAAGTGGGAATAGTTAATTAATAAATAGCTTGTCATGTACATATCGTACTGTTTTTCCAGACGGTCCCCTCCCTGACCCATCTATGGTACGACCCACTGGACCCAATCAAATGGTCAACAGGATGCAAAGCCCAGGTATGCAATCATTGAGAACCAGCCCACATGCTTTGATTTAAAAGCCAAGTATGGCGCCAGATCAAGATGCATGTCGACAAGAGATTGTCTCACTTTTGTTGCAGCAAAATAACAAGAAAACCAATGAAACACTGCACGTTTATTCCAGATGTAAATTGTGGTTTCCGATTGAAGTGGTTGGTGGTGTACTAACATAGTCAGCGTGTTTTGTCAGGCATGAATCAATTCAATCAGATGGGGATGCAGTCTATGGGCCAGAGGTCCACTCCTCCTCTCCCCCCCTTGGGAGCATCTGGCAATCAGGTCGGTAAAAAGTGAACTTTACTTGTATTACCTAAGCTCACTCTGTGTCTGAATTTATTTATGGATCATTCTTTCCTGTTCATTAGCTCTTTTTGTCAAATCGTTGTGAATAGGAATATTCGTCAATATGTCATTATTTTGCACAGTGGCCAATGAGTGCTATTTCTCGATCTATTGCATAGACACATCAAAATGCATCTTTTGTGACATTACCGGTAGCATGAGTAATAACACTCTTCTTCACACAATTTAGGTTCCCTTGACTTGCCACACCCACTTGATTTAAAAAAAAAAAATCTCCAATGATTTCTGTATCTCTAGATGGGGATCGTTGGACCTAGGATGGGTCAGCCTAACGTCAACCAGCTCCAGAACCAATATCTGTCCCAGGGGCAGTTTCCTGGCTCAGGACCTGTGGTCGGAACAACTCCTGGGATGGCGCATCCCGGACCCCAGGGAGGCATGGCACAGGTAAGGTCAAGTGTGAGTGCTTGTGCTCCGTTGTACCTCGGGTAGTGTGTGTTGTTGATTTATTATGCCAGGGTGGAAGGTTGAAGTTTGCCAGTGGAGCAGTGTCAAAAAAATCTGCGATTACCAACGGGCTTTGAGAAGCTTGGACTGTTGAACGATCAAGCTCGTCAACCAATTTGCCTCGTGCGACGTTGAGAGACTGAGAAAAGGCCTTTTTTATAAGCAGAGGGGAATCAATTCTAAAATTGGAATCAGAATTGACAAAAATTTGAAATAAACTCAGAGTTGTGAAGTGCTTGTTTTACGTCAGCCAGGAAGTCAATGTCAATAAATGTTGAAAATGGTTTCTTTTCATTCCTATCCTGAACTGTCATTCTGTTCTATCCTCGGACGCAGATGGGCACTCCTCCCTCTCTCCCAGTTGCGAGTCCTTTAGCACAACCGGCTTCCGCAAGCGGTTCCAGCGGAGTCTCCACGGTGGGGCCCATGGGTCCTCAGAGTGTCTGTGGCGGAGGCCCCAACGTGACGGTTGGAGCCCCCACCTCCTCGATGACTCCGAATGCAAACCAGCAACCCAACTCCATCCCCCATTTAGGAGCCATGCGTGGCAGCTCGCCCTCCCCAGCTCACAGCCGCTCACCGACACCTCACCAGACACCCCCCCGACTCGCCGGCTCCCAGACCCCACAGCCGCACACCCCTAATGCACCGCAGTTGGCACCACCTCAACCCCCCCAGCAGAACCAGCTTGGTCAGGGTCCTGGCTCCAACAAGCCCCTCCAGCAGCCGCACATCGGGGCTGGCTCCACGACGCCATCTCACCCTGGACTTGGCTCAAGCGCAACACCACATGGTGCTCAGCTGCCGCGCACTCCGGTCAGTGTTGTTTCAACAGTTTACAACCATTTGCACGTCAGCCACTAAATCCCTAAAATGTTTTTTTATGGGGTTTATTAGGCTGAACTTAGACTTTATGTCCAAGTGACGAGTTCTACTTTATGCCTATTTCCAACTTTTTAGACTATTTCAATGTTGAGTTGGTGGGGAAACACATTTCATCGAAACAGTCTTTCCACTTTCCTTGGCATGATTCTAATGTTGTCCTTTTTCCCTTTTTTTTTAAAGTTATGTAACAACAAATGGAACTTTGTATTGTCCTCAAAATGTCTCTTTGAGGATTCCTATTTGTAAATAAGAAGCAGCCCTTAACTGTCCTTTTTTTTTCCCCCCCTGCAGTTGTCCCAAAAGGGTTCATTCCAAGCGGACAGTCAGGCTATGACCCCAGCCTCTGTCAGCAGCCTGGATAATTCCTCCCAGCAGGTACAGTCGGACACCACAGCCGCCATCCCAGACCATAAGTCAGAAGTCAAGCAGCAGGACGACGCCGAGGAGAGCGACTCCGGTGGCGGCTCCAAGGGGGGGAAGCTCGGCAATGTCAAAATGGAAGAGAGCCCTGTGAAGATCGAGGTGAAAAAGGAAGAGTGTTCCGCAGAAGGAGGCAAGGTAGTTCCAATGGATACTTCGGCCACCCCGCCAATGTCGGTTGTAAAAACTGAAGACAAGAAACCAGAGGTGAAAAAGGAGTTCAAAGAAGAACAGTCGTCCGACACGGCTGTATCACAGGCACCGGCAAAAAAGAAGAGTATGGAAAAGTTTCTTTCATCTCTGCCTGTGATAGAATGAGCTTCTTTTTTTTTTTTTGTATCCTAACCAAAGTGTGTCCATTTTTGAAGTTTTCAAGCCAGAAGAGCTTCGCCAGGCCCTGATGCCAACACTTGAGTCCCTCTATAGGCAGGAACCGGAGTCGCTGCCCTTCAGGATGCCCGTTGATCCACAGCTGCTGTGCATACCCGTACGTAAGCACGCCGCTTAGTCATTTTGTTTTTTTGTTTTTTTTGGGTGCCTATCAGTTCCTCTAACCCTTTCCACGCTCTTTCGATTTTTTTCCCCCAATTTCGCGTGATGTAATACATGTTCATCATGTCTTTACAGGACTATTTTGATATTGTTAAGAACCCCATGGATTTATCCACGATCAAGCGGAAGCTAGACACGGGTCAGTATTTCTTCTTCTTGTGACAGCATTTTTTTTTTTAATCTTGGGAAACTTGGAATGGGTACAATTTACCGAGAATCTATTCCTGAATCTCTTATGCGGCTGCTCCTGTCGGGCTTCTCCGTGACCCCTGCTTTGCATTTTGCTAATAGGTCAGTATCAGGATCCCTGGCAGTATGTGGATGACATCTGGTTGATGTTCAACAATGCGTGGCTGTACAATCGCAAAACCTCTCGAGTCTACAAGTGCTGCTCCAAACTGGCGGAGGTCTTCGAGCAGGAGATTGACCCAGTCATGCAGAGACTTGGCTACTGTTGTGGACGAAAGGTGAGATCTGGCAAGAAATGAAATGAAGACGCACTAGTATGGTAAAGCCCTTCTAATCGTGTATGTGCATTGTCATTTTTCTTTTGTTTTTGAATGCTTGAAGCAAGCTCTTCGCTCATTCTTGAAATTGGAAGCCGTGGGTTTGGAGCTAAAATTGGCCTCGCGCACGCCACTGCCATATCGTATTTGTCATTAGACTCGTCTATATTTGGTTTTGCTGACAAATAAAAGAACCGAATGGCGCTTGTTTGCGACAAGGGTGAACCTCTAACAATGAAAACATTTGTTCTTTTAACATAAATCATTCCTCACTTTATCTATTAACCGGCAGGATGTTATTGTCCATCAGTTGGCCCAGGACTGCATCATATGTTTCCAAACTAATCATTGATATTTTTTTTTCGCAATTACTATTTTTTGTTTCTTTTTTTAACCATAGAAATAACATTGTCGTTGCTTGTTTCTTTGCTTCGGCCCATCAGCTGGAGTTCTCCCCTCAGACACTGTGCTGCTACGGAAAGCAGCTGTGCACCATTCCCCGAGACGCTGCTTACTTCAGCTACCAGAACAGGTACAGAGGAAGGAAGTTCTTATCGTCGCGGCGCATAGAGAACTCGAAAAGAAGCGCAATTCACCAAAATTTGGGCTTATTGCTGACAGGTACCACTTCTGCGAGAAATGTTTCAACGAGATCCAGGGAGAGACCGTGTCCCTGGGTGATGACCCCACTCAGCCGCAAACGTAAGTATTGTCGCCTTGGGTCACAAATATGAGGATGCTAAATGTATTTTTAAGGGGCCGTTAATCTCAAATGTCATGATAAAGTTTTCATCAGAAAAATTCAGTTGACGACAGTTGCCGTCCCATTGCATATCGATAGAATGTGTTTGAATGTGGTTTGCCACTGCAGTGTTCGCTCGCCCACGTCGTTAAATATCTTTCAGATCCATCAACAAAGAGCAGTTTGAGAAGAAAAAGAATGACACACTGGACCCTGAACTGTAAGTTTAGCGGCTCACAGCCAACAGATTCTCACACCTGAGTCTGACAAAATGGCATGTCATGTGTGTATCTTCATTTTTCTTGATTTAAGGCTTGTTGAATGTTTGGACTGTGGACGCAAAATGCACCAGATTTGTGTCTTGCACAATGAAACAATCTGGCCATCGGGGTAAGGGGCTTTTATTTTATTTTTTTCTTTTCTTGTCATCACATGGAAAATTGACTGAAGCTCCATTTTGTTTATTTTTTGTTTTTTTTAAATTTTGCCTCAGTTTTGTATGTGATGGCTGCCTCAAGAAGTCCAATAAGACAAGGAGGGAGAACAAGTATTCTGCTAAAAGTAAGTAACTTGGTCTGTGTTATTTTTTGTTAGTGGAATTAAAAAAAAAAATCCCTGGTTTTCTTCCCTCTCAGGGTTGCCTCAGACGAAGTTGGGGTGTTTCCTGGAGACGAGGGTGAACGACTTTTTGAAACGTCAGAGTCACCCGGAGGCTGGTGAGGTCTTCATCCGCATGGTGCATGTTTCGGACAAAGTTGTGGAAGTGAAACCCGGGATGAAGTCCAGGTACGTCAACAACAGGGCGGCAACATGTTCAAGTTTTTATCTGTAAAAAAGTCATTCGACTTCTTTGCTATTATGTTTTCAAATAGTCAGGTTTTCGTGATTGTTTTTTCAGATTTGTGGATAGCGGAGAGATGTCGGAGTCTTTCCCGTACAGGACAAAAGCCCTTTTTGCATTTGAAGACATTGACGGCGCGGATGTCTGCTTTTTTGGAATGCACGTTCAAGAGTACGGCTCAGACTGCCCGCAGCCTAATCAGAGGTATGCACGTTTCACACTTTTTGGGGTGAGTTACAGACAACATCTGCAAAAAGGCTGCAGGGGTTGACACTTGGGGCTTCATTAAATTCAACTAAGTTGTTGACTGCTCTTTTATAATCCCTTCAGGCGAGTTTACATCTCGTACCTGGACAGTGTGCATTTTTTTCGGCCGCGAAGTCTGCGAACGGCTGTTTACCATGAAATTCTCATTGGCTACTTGGAGTACGCCAAGAAGTTGGGGTGAGCTTTTTTTTTTTTTTTTTTTTCTTCTCCAGAAATCATGTCACTGTGATAGAGTCCAAATTCTGCCCATCAGCATTTGTGCTCACTTTTTTTTTTTTTGGATCCTCCCCAGCTACACAACTGGGCACATCTGGGCCTGTCCGCCCAGTGAAGGGGATGACTACATCTTCCACTGCCACCCTGCTGATCAGAAGATCCCAAAGCCAAAACGCCTCCAAGAGTGGTATAAGAAGATGTTGGATAAAGCGGTAGCTGAGCGAATAGTGCACGACTACAAGGTAGAGAGTCACATTCTAGTCTTTCTCTGGCCTGCTTAAAGCATGGCACAATGAACCCTTCGAAATATTTGTGGTTTGGCATTGACAATTTCGCCGATAGCCGTGGATGGAAGCCACCATCTTTCCACTTCTCCCGGTAATGACAGCACGCCATCTTGGATTCCTCTCTTGTAGGATATCTTCAAGCAGGCAACAGAGGATCGTTTGACCAGCGCCAACGAGTTGCCTTACTTTGAAGGTGACTTTTGGCCCAATGTGCTGGAAGAGAGCATTAAAGAGCTGGAGCAGGAGGAGGAAGAACGCAAGAGGGAGGAGAACAGCACTTCGAATGAGAGTATTGATGTAAGTCATTGAAGGTTGGAAGCGGGTGAGCTTCTGTTAAGTGACATTGACACCTCCCGTATTTTTTTCTTTTGCGCGCAGGACAATAAAGGTGACAGTAAAAATGCCAAGAAGAAGAACAATAAGAAGACGAGTAAGAACAAGAGCAGCCTGAGCCGAGCCAATAAGAAGAAGCCGGGGATGCCCAATGTGTCCAATGACCTTTCACAGAAGCTCTATGCCACCATGGAAAAACACAAAGAGGTACAAGAAAGACGAATGCTCACTCCTCATTCATTTGAATTTGTTTCTCACGTTGGGAACGGGTGTCTTGTTTCGCTGCAGGTATTCTTTGTGATCCGTCTGATCGCGGGCCCAATGGCCAATGCGCTGCCCCCCATCGTCGACCCCGATCCGCTGATGGCCTGCGACCTCATGGACGGCCGCGACGCTTTCCTGACGTTGGCCCGGGACAAACACCTGGAGTTCAGCTCACTCAGGCGGTCTATGTGGAGCTCCATGTGCATGTTGGTGGAGTTGCATAACCAAAGCCAAGACCGTTTCGTCTACACGTGCAATCTGTGCAAACACCACGTGGAGACTCGCTTCCACTGTACCGTGTGCGAGGTGAGCTACAGAAAAGTCTCGGTCTTGTGGGACAGTTTATTAAAACTACGCTTTGATGGGGAAGCAGTCAAATGTTTTCATTTAAAATGACAGAAATGACTCTGATTTGAATATGCAATCGGTCATGATTTTGAGACGGAAAGAGTCACAGAGAGGCGTGGAAGTGGCCATCCTAGAATATGTTCATGGATCGAACAGCAAGTTGTGCTAAAAGTGCTGAAACATTGAATTCTAGAGAGGGTCAAATTAACCTCACCTGTTCATATTCTAGTGCTAATATCCCCAACATTTTGGATGTTGTGTACAGCATGTATGGTTCTCTCTCCGTTGAGGTCTAATAACCGTGTGGATTTGTTTTTAATCTCATGATTAAATAACGTGTCATCCCTCGCAGGACTACGACCTTTGCATCACGTGCTACAACACTAAGGGCCACGAGCACAAAATGGAGAAGTTAGGCCTCGGTTTGGATGACGAGAGCAGCAACCAGACGGGCGCCACCACTCAGAGCCCGGGAGACTCGCGTCGCCTCAGTATCCAGCGCTGCATTCAGTCGCTGGTCCACGCCTGCCAGTGTCGAAACGCCAACTGCTCTCTGCCGTCCTGCCAGAAGATGAAGCGCGTCGTCCAACACACTAAAGGCTGCAAGAGAAAAACCAACGGCGGCTGCCCCATCTGCAAGCAGCTTATCGCCTTGTGTTGCTACCACGCCAAGCACTGTCAGGAGAACAAGTGCCCGGTGCCGTTCTGCCTGAACATCAAGCACAAGCTCTGTCAGCAGCAGCTGCAGCACAGGCTCCAGCAGGCCCAGATGCTGAGGAGGCGGATGGCCAGCATGCAGAGAGTCGGCAAGCCGGCTCCAGGAGGCGCTCCGGGGGGCAACGGCCTGCCCTCTCCGGGAGCCAACAACGGCGCGACCGGTCCCGGGACGCCCACGTCTGTCGGCACGCAGCCTCCCACGCCGCAGACGCCCACCCCGGGAAATATGCTGGCGCTTCCTCAGCAGCCGGGAATCGGGGCTGCCGCCGCACAGCAACAGCAGGTCCAGCAGCAAAGTGGCGCCATTCCTCCTCAGCATCATCTGCACCATCAGTTTCAGTTGATGGGCGCGGGAGGCGGAGGGGGGGTAATGAACGCCCCCCAGCAGCAGATGGTGCCTCCGCTGCAGCAACAGCAGCCCCCCAGTGTACAGCAACTGCAGCAGCAGCAGCAGCACGCCGGCGCTTTGCCGCCATACAATCCCAGAGCACCGGGAGCTTCTCCTCTCCACCAGTCGCTGGGGAAACCTGGACTCGGTCCCGCCACCCCACCTCAGCAACAACAAACAGCCAACCAGCTTCAAGGATCCATGCCCGTTCAAGGTCAGCAGCAAGGACCCCCTTTGGCAGCGGTCGAGACGGCTCTAAAAATCCAACGGCTAGCAGAGACCCAGAGACAGATGGCTCAGGCCCAGGCTCAGATCCGAAGTTTAGGACAAGGGGGGATGATGCCCCAACATCCTCATCACCAAAACAACCCGGCCCAGATGGGCATGCCTCACATGGGAGCTCAGGGGATTCCCCCCCAGGCTCAAGGAATCGTAGGCAGAACTATGTTAGACCCCCAACAGCAGGGGATGCTGGCTGGTATGCAGCAAGGCGGCCCCCAGTCTCAGTTGCCCCCTCAAGTCCAGCAGCACCTCCAGCCCGGAGGCGGCGGGCAACTTCAGCAAGCCAACCAGCAGTGGGGGCCCGGCGGACCGGCGATGAACCCGCAGCAAAGGTCCGCCATGATGGGTCACATGACGGCCCAGCAGCAGTCGGCGGTCGCCCAGCAACAGCAGCAGCAACTCAACCAGCAACAAACTCAGCCGGGAAACCGCGGGCTGATGCAGGTGATGTCGGGAGGTGCAGCGGGGGCAGTGGGGCCGGGAAGCCTGCCGCAAGGCGCGCTACAGGATCTCCTGAGAACGCTGCGCTCCCCGAGTTCGCCCCTCCAGCAGCAGCAAGTCCTCAACATCCTCCGCTCCAACCCCACGCTCATGGCGGCATTCATCAGGCAGAGAGCGGCCAGATATCAGGGGGGGCAAGGGGGGCCTCCGCAAGGCTCGGGAGGCGTGAGATTCCAAGGGACTGCTGGCGGGCTCCCTGGCGTAGGAGTAGGAGGGCCCGGGCCCAATCAGTTGGCCGGCATGGACGGCCAGCAGATGAATGTGAACCAAGCGGGTCAACCGGGAATGAATATGGCCCAGGGGGGCGGTGCAGCAGCAAATGTGCCCACCATGGCTCAGCTTCAGCAACTTCATCAGCAACAGCGTCCAATGTTGCCTGGCAACCTACAACAACAGCAAATGGCAGCCCTGCAGCAGCAGCAGCAGCAGCAGGGAGCAATGCAAGGAGGCCAACAAAACAGTATGTCCGGCATGACTCCTCATTTCAGAGAACTGTTGTTAAGGAGGCAGCAGCAGCAACAACAGCAACAGCAGCAGCAGCAGCAGCAGATGGTGAACCACGGACAGTTTCAACAAGGACAACAGGGCTTCATGCAGCCTGGCCAAGGGCAGCCAGGCATGCCCCAGTCTTCCCAATCCCAACCTGGGGGCAACGTCAGGGGTCCGGGGCAGCAGCAACAGCAGCAAGGAGGTCCACAGGGCGGTCCGGGGCAGCAAGGCTACCCGAGCAACGCTTCTCAAGTGGCCGCCGCTCTCCAGCAAAGGCTGCACCAAATGCAGATGCACCAACAACAACAACAACAACAACAGAATTCCATGGGAGGGCCTCAAGGGCAAGACGGAGGTCCAGGTAGCGGTGGGTCGGGGGGCAACCCCCTCCAGCCGGGACAAACCGTACCCGGGCAGCAACAGCCAGGCGGCCCCCCGCTGCCCCAGACTTCCCAAGCTCTGATTCACCAGAACATCCACCAGAGGCTCCTCCAGCAACAGCACCTGGGTGGGGGCTCCCCAGCGCAGCACAGCAGTCCCATGAGCCCCCAGCAGCAGATGGCCCAGTCCCCGCACCCTCACCTCCAAGGCCAAGGCGGCCTGGGTCCGGCGGGTGCGCTGGGCAATCAGGTGAGGTCGCCGCAGCCCTCGCCGCGGCCGCAGTCGCAGCCCCCCCACTCGAGCCCGTCCCCGCGCATGCAGCCCTCGTCCTCGTCGTCGTCATCGCAACCGCAGCCGTCGCCGCACCGCATTTCCCCGCAGACCCAGAGCAGCTCGCCCCACCCCGCCCACATTGGCCAACATCACCCCAATATGGCCCCGCCTCAACCGTTGCAGCAACAGCCGCCACCAGGCGGTCCCGTAGATCCCGGACAGTTCAGCTCGGACCAGAACTCCATCATTTCTCAGCTGAGTGGCATGGCAGCCATGCACGCCAACCAAGGGGGACAGTCGGACATGTTGGCCCCAACTAATAATAATAATACTAATAACAACAACAACCAGGAACTGGCAGCGAACATGAACCACAACAGTTTGGACCTCATGTAGCACATTTGTGTGTCTTCATGACAAACTGACACCACAGGAGAGGGTAGTCCAACTAAGGATTTTACAAGTTTTCATTTTTTTATTTAAATATTTTTGTGACGTATGAAAATGAACTGAAGCTTCCTATGGGAGATCCGCCGCAGAAAATCCTAGAAGTCAATAAATGAATAAATTAAAAACAATGGTAAGTTATTGCTGTTTAATATATATCTATTTTTGCCAGCTGTGTACAAAATGGTGGAAGGGCAACATTTCAGGTTGAAGATATTTCTTCCGTAGTCTATTACACAATATTTTTGGGGACAATGTTTTGTTTTTTTTTTGCGCCTTTTTAATAA